>JAJMAG010000254.1:0-32453 GCA_030564905.1 Geotrichum fermentans
AAAAAAAAAAAAAAAAAAAAAGAGAGAAACCAAGAAAGAAAAAAAAAACGCTTTGATCTTCAGTGTTGAAAGTGTCAAAATGTGTCAGGCCCTTGAATTTGAATGGCAGAGGGCCGAGGGAAAAAGCAACCATGAGAGAAATGATCAATGATATAGTAATAGTGTTTAATCATATCGATATCGTGAATTCTTGTTCTTGTTTGCCAGGGAGCTGGCCCAAGGCTAATCAAAGAGATCTGATGGTTGTAGTTGAATGAGATGTGTTTGAATGGTGGATGTGTGTATCACCACGCTCTTGAGAAAAGAGTGCGCTTGGGCCTTGAGAGTCTTTGGAAGAACGCCAGTGCTAGTTGAGAGCACTTGAGTATTGATCCTTGAAGTTCAAATGTTGTTGCCTCTGCCTCTGGAGTCAAGTGCTATGTGTTATCCCTGGGCTCATTAATTAATTGTTGGTATATCGTCACTGTGGTCCTTCCATTGATGGAACCCACATGCCATGCCCGCTTTGGGGAGTACAGGATGCGGCTTTATCTGCATTAAGATTGCTCTCCAGCTGCAACCTTGTACGTTGTGCAGATCGATTTGGGCAGATTTATTACCCCCTTTCGGCACTGGCACGATGAAATGCATGCATGCACCTGGCTTCAAATTGATGTTTTTCATAAGATTGCTCATGCATGACTCAGCTGTATACTCAAACTAGTGCTCACTTGAAGATCATGTGCTTTTAATATACTATAGTTATACAATATATTTGAATAATGTTTACATTGCGTAACATGCAAAGTGCAAAGTCACATGCACCTGTGCTATTATTGATCTTGCCATGCATAAGCTCATGCATCATATTGATGTTTGCGGTGGTTGCGGAATACTCCTCGATCCTCTGCATGGCCGCCCGCCGCAAGTGAAACTTGAAATGTTTTTTTCGTGAGATTCAGGGCAGCGGCGGTCATAGTGCCCATCCCTGGCTACTACTCCACTTAGCACTTGAGACTTGAGTGCAGTTGATCTCAATAGCAATAACTTTGAAGTGCTAATACTCTTCAGTGTTAACAATTGCCAAATCAAGATAGACTTTAGCCCCTGGCGCCCCACTATACCAGCAACTTTGAACTTGAGCCTTGAATCATAATATTATCATCAATTAATAGCAATGATATCTCAAACTGGTATATACACTAGTCAGGCCTACATTGAAAAAAGTGGAGAACTTGAATTCAACAACTCAACTGTGTTTATACCAGGCCGTATAAACACAAGGAACACATATTGATGACTGCTTAAAAAAATGTTGGCAATGTCTGGAACAAACATTTGAATAATAATAAGCTTGGACGTGGAACTTTGAATAACGTTTTAGCACACATACCAACTGAGGTTAAATAGTGCACGGATTCCTAGACAGATGGCAAGGGCGGGCGGGAATGACCCATGCCTTGCAAGTACAAGAGCTTGGAAAAGGACAGCGTTGGATACAACGAACATTGTGCAAGTTTCTCTGGTCGTAAGCAAGATTAGACCAAGACTATCATGAACCGGGCGAAAAAAATAATATTTTTGTAATGACGTGCGGAGAGGGTCACAATAAGGCCAAGATACAATAACATTGCAAGGCGTTTAGAGAAGGGAAAGAGAATGGTACCCGGAGCAAAGACATGCGAGGCTGACTGACTTGGATCAAGATGGTCCATATATAAAGCGCCAGTAACGCAGAAGAATGGAGCAGGAGCACGTGAGTGAACGAATTTATATTAAGCAGGACAGCAAGGCCAAGGCGAGCGTAACAGGAAGTAGCCTGCATAGAAGACGAATAAGAACAGTTGAAGACGGATAAGAAGGGCGAGGAGGATACGAAAAGACCATTAGACGGAAGTACAAGTTTGTTTGAGAAATTGTGCACAAACAACTCAAGAGATTAGGTGAAGTAATGTCAAGAACTTGAATAGAAGTTGGACTATCATGTATCATGATGAGAAGCAAGTCCGATAGAGAGGTCTGATGAACAAATCGAATCAAATGAACGCTTGATACATTTTGGAGAAATAGGAATTACCCCAGATTTCTCACACCCCTGGAAAACATTGATTTCAACAAATGGAAAATTCGAAAACCATGAATTTGTATTGTTTACCAGAAACAGTTGAATGAAATACTATGTGATTGCAACAAGATAATGTAGAAAACAAAAAGATAAAACCCAAAAGTATATATCTCGATATGACTTGGAAAATAAACAACACTCCATCAATCGATGGCACTTGCCCTCATCAATTCAAAAACACACACACAAAGATAATGAAACAAAGAGGAAAAAAACACAAAAATAATGAAAATAATCATGAGTCGTCATATTGGTTATCATCGCCATTCAAGCAATAAAAGCATGAAAGAGAGAAAAAAAAAAAACAATTTTAGAATAGTTGGAAAAAAGCAGCAAAGCAAAAAAAAAAAAAAGGCGAACGAAAGGCATCATGATTATTCTGGCGTTGTTTCTTTACTGGGCGTACACGCCGTAGCTGCGGCCTTCACTCTCAACGCGATCCAAGCGCCCGTCGCGGGCTGCCAGGTAAAGCTCGTTGAGACGGGCAACGGGGATGGGCTCAGTTCCATCCTGCAGCTTCAGCTGCTGCTGCTGCTGCTGCTGCTGCTGCTCCGGTGATTGCTGGGTCTGGGGTTGTTGCTGCTGGGGTTGCAGATGCTGCGGAATATGAGGTAGGGGCATGCCGTACTGTCCAAAGGCTGGACCTTGGCCCATCTGGTGCGGAAATGAAGGGTTAGGTTGCTGGAAAGGTGCCCCGACAGGGTTGCCGTGAGGAGGGGCCGCGGGGTGCATGCCGCCTTGGTGAGGCAGTCCTTGGGGCCCCTGGTGCGGCCCGCCAATAATGCCACCGCTAGGAGCACCCACTATGGGCGGAGATGCTCCCATGGCAGCGCCTGCACCGGGGTTCTGTGACTGTGACCGGCCCCACGACAGGCGCACACGAGAGTTGCCAATTGGGTAACCCTGCATCTGGGTGATGGCCGCCTCAGCAGACTGGCGGAGCACAAACTGGACAAAGCCACATCCCTTTCCAGGAGGGATCTTGACATAGGTGATTTGGCCGAAAGGTGCAAAGTAGTTGCGGAGCTCGTCTTCGCTCACGTAGCCAGACAGGCCGCCCACAAATACCGTGGTGTTGTTGGGGTCCGTGAACTGGCTCACGCCCTGGCCGTAGAAGGGCATGCTGCCCTGCGGCATACCCATCTGGTACATGCCCGATTGCTGCTGGCCAAACGAGTTGTTGCCATTGGGCCCGCCCTTGTTCTTGGGAGTTGCCGTCGAGATGCGCATGGGCCTCGAGCCGCAGTAAAAGCCCTGCATTTCTGTCAGCGCACGCTGCATCTCGCCCTCATCCGAGAAGCGCACAAACCCGTAGCCTCGAGAGGTACTGGTCAGGGGATCGGTCATGATTTTGGCCGACTTGCACGATGGGTACGCCGACTGGAACAGCTGGAACAGCGCAAACTCCTTCACGTCAGGCGCCAAATCGCCCACAAAGATGGAATACTCAGGACTTCGGTCGTCCCGCTTGTCCTGCAGTCCGCCACCTGACGCCCAATTGAGTTTAAACACTCGCTGGGAGTTGGGCATGGGCTGTCCGTTGAGTGACAGGGCTTTGGCAGCTGCGGCGGCAGACGCAAACTCCACAAAACAGTACCCAGCGTGGGCGTTGCTGAACTTGTCTCTAATGAGTTTCACAGAGACAGCCTCGCCATACATGGACCAAATGCTTTTGATGGCCATCTCGTCCAACCAAGGCTCCAGTTCGCCCATCCAAAGAGTCTGCTTCGCAGAGTCCACGGTGGGGGATGGGACGCCAAACGAAGGGGTGCCATGGGTTCCGGAAGGTGTTCCAGAGAGTGCTCCAGGCGAGGCAGAGTCGGACGGAGCACCCGGCGATGTCGCAGGTTGGGCTGTCGGAGTAGAGCCGGTGGAGACGGGAGCGTTAGCGCTAGCGTTTTGTTCCAAGGGAAACTCGTAGGGGTAAGACATTTTTTCAAACACAAAGGGTGGCGATGTATATAATAATTTACAGATAACTGATGAAAGAAAGGCAAACAAACTCCAGGGAAATAGAAGAGGATAAAAAAAGACCAAAGGACAAACAAGCAGTTATCAGAGATGAGTAGGTGGATTAAATAGGGCCCAAGACCATGAGACGAAGTGAACAAGACACGAAAAAAATGCAGAACAGAAAAGACTGGAAACTGAATGAAACTTGGGGAATGAAACTAGAAGAAACAGAAATGGAAGGAAGTGGAGAACAAGGAAACAGAGAAACTCGCAAAGTTGTTTGTAGAAAGGATGGAGGATGGAGAAAAAGTTGTGGTGACGAATAAAAAATTTTTAAACGCAAACTCAGAACTCGGTGACGGAGAAAGAAATATTAGAATGCTGCGAGAGCTGGCTACGCGAGCATGCTACGCGAGAAGGGAGCGTGAGCCAAAAGAACCTCGGGAGACAAGCAGCAGACGGGGGCGCGACACGCTTGTCTTCCTTGGGCTATAGAGTCCGTTTACTCTGCGCACACGCATGCCGACTGGTGACGGCAAAACTAACACGTCCCGCTGACCGTGGCTGGGGCTGCGGCTGGCGCTGCTGGGCCCGCGTCCCTTTATAAGTTTTTTCTCTGTAGAGAGAGTTCTCCAGCCACCAGCGCTTGCGGCAATGCAGCCCTCAGGAGTGGCAGATTCTCCAGACGCTCAGGGCCTTTGGCGTCGTTTTTTCATTTCATTTCGCGCAGATCAAAACTGTGCCTGAAATTATCCCTCTGACATAAGCACCCAGCCCAACATATCCTTCTACAGGGAAGTCCCAGACACGTAGCGAATTTCACTTGAGACTCGTCTTCACCACCTCCATCACCACCAACCACAACGCCATCATGGAATGCCTCTCCTTCGACCCCGTCACTAAGAACCTCACAGTCACGCCGAACTCGCTCGACTCATGGGATGAGCAGGACCGCAAAGACTACACCCATGAAGTCGAGAGCCTCAACCTCCTCGCAAAACAGCTAGTCGCTACCAACGCAGACGTGCCTCCTCCTGGCAACCAAATCAACGGCAACCTCACAAAGCAGGTTGACAAGCTTAGAGAAACCGCCACCAGAGAGTCCAAGCAAGGGAAGGACCTGGAAGCGCTCAAGCTGCTCACAATGGCCCTCGACATGTCGCTGCGCCGCGCCGTTTGGGAGTCCGTCCAGTACCAGATCACGCAGGTTGTCGTTATTCTGAACGACCGCTGCGACCTCTACATCAAGCTCAACAAGTGGGCAGAGGCCTACGCAGACGCACACATCCTGACTACCGTGCAACCCGTGGAGTGGTCCAACTTCTACCGCAAAGCCCGCTGCCTGCGCCGCATTGAGCAGTACAGCGAGGCAAAGGCCCTGCTGGCAACGGCCCTTGAGCTCGGCAAGAACAACGCCAAAGCTCAAGCCAAGATCAACGACGAGATCAAGGCCCTTGACGAACTCACTGCTTAGTAACAAAATATATATTATTACATAACTACCGGGTAACCTAATTATTGTGTTCACATGACCTCGCCCTGTCTTTTTGAGTATTTTCTCCTGTGGAATAAAACGGCGGCACTTCTACGCGTTGATCCCCCCAGTTTGCGCCATCATCTCGCCTCCATCGTGAGTCTTGTCTCAAAAATATAACCCTTGATATACTGGTACTTTGAATTTCTCCAGTACGCGCAACAGTCTCCGACTTATTTCACGCTTTTAAACAACCGCCTCGCCACCCTAGTCATAGCATTCTCTAGACCCTCCCTATCACAGCGGTTTCTATGAAACCTGTCCATGCCAGAGGCCAACATGTCCCTCAGCGCTCTTGACCAGCAAAGGCGCGATATCACCAAGCAAATTCAGCAATGCGACCCCACTTCTTTCGACTACCTGGCCCACATGGGCGACTTGCTCAAAAAGCTCAAGCAGAACGAAGAACAGCGCAAGTCACTGCAAATGGCAAATAATATACCCACCGCATCTCCTAACGCGCCTCCAAAAACGCCCTTCACAGAGCCACCCAGACCAGCGCTAAAAGAACCTCCAAGAGAGACTCCAAACCTGCCACCTGGAGTAATACCACACATTGCTCAAAGGCCTGTCTCTACAATCTCCACACCAAGTAGTTCCTCGCCCAGCACCTCTAATTCACCAGCATCTCGGCTTCCATCTGTCGCTGCCGTTCCCCCGATTCCACATAATCCAGTACCTTCCCCGTCGATTCACTCATTAGCTAATGGAAACAGCACACCCCATAGCCAAGTGCCAGCACCGATTTCTCCCTATGCGCCATATAATCCACCATGGAGCCGTCCTTCTCCATCTAAGCCAGATCAACAGCATGAAGTTATTGAGATTCTAGACGACGATGACGAAGAACCTACTCAGCCCAATGAGTACGATGCGGATGACGGGTTTGGCGACGAAGACATCATTGCCAGTCGCGTAGTTCCTCACAAGGTAACTATGCCGTTCCACCCACTGACTCACTCAAGTCCCACTGCCAATCCAACTGCCACTCCAAATGCCAATCCAAATGCCAATCCAAATGCCAATCCAAATGCATATCCCATTACCAATCCCAACGCTTTTGGAGGTTTTCACACCCTATCGAACCACAATCGCCCTGATCCAATCCCATATTCGCCATCACGACCTTCCTCCTCCTCTCAGGACAAGCGAAACCTCACGACTCTACTAAACACCACACAGCCCGCAGTTATTGATTTAACTGATGATGATCCTTTTGATCCTAATTTTGGCGAGAGACCTGAAAAGCGACCCCGCGTCGCTCCCCCCGTTACAAATCAGCCTCAGAATGTCTCCGTTTCTCGTGACATATACATGAAAATGATATACCCAAAACTTGGCGCAACTCTACAGCGCATCGCTGACGGTGGCCTCTCATTTCTTACCAAAAACCTTGAACATTTTCGTTATCGCCTTAAGCAAGCAACCGCAGTTTATCTCGCTACAGATAAAGAGATTCGAGGGACCTCCCCTTCTCAAATTGGTCATCACAGCTTTAATAAACTCCAAGCAAGATTGCGCATGTCTCTTATCGAGAAAACCGAAATGACAAAAGTCATTGGAATGGTGGAAACCATGCTTGAAGATGTATTCAAGGGTCGCATCTCGAACTATAGTAACTTTTTCAATACTGCTGAGGTTATTTTGAGTGGTCGCCGAAAGGATCTGTACACAAGCTTGAGGAAAGCTGAGCAAAGTTCTATGCCTCCTGTAGCCCAGCACTCTCCGTCCAATACTTCTCATAGACCACCTCCAGCAAGCTATATTCCTAGTTCTGGTAGTTCTCTTTTCTCACAAGATTGGCCAATGCAAGACGATAATATCAACTCCTTTGATGATACACTCAAAGAAGATCGCGAAAAAATCGAACAACTCTTAAACAATGCTACAGCCGATATGGACGTCAAGCCCGAGGACCGACAAGGCACGCCAAAGGAACTAAAAATTACATTACTGGAACATCAGAAAGTGGGCCTTACCTGGTTACAAAAAATGGAGTCTTCAGTCAAAGGAGGCATCCTAGCAGATGATATGGGCCTTGGAAAAACCATCCAAGCAATGTAAGTGTTTTCTTTTTCAAAAAAATTCAAAATCTCAATCTAGTACTAATACTCTAGCTCAATTCTTGTATCCAACAAGCCCACCGATGAGAAATGCAAGACGACACTAATCGTGGCCCCAGTAGCCCTACTCCGCCAGTGGGAGCGCGAAATCCATGTCTGCGTCAAACCCGAGTACGAACTTTCGGTATACATCAACCACGGCAGCACTGGCCGCAAGAAACTCCAGCTGTTTTCTGAATTTTCTGATTATGACGTGGTATTAACTACATATGGCACGCTTTCACGAGAGTACAAAACCCATTTCGGGTATGAAGACCCCAAGGGGCTACGGTCTATCAAGCCTAACTATAAGTCGCCCTTCTTCCGAGATGCAAAGTGGTTTCGCGTGATTTTAGATGAGGCACAGTTTATCAAGAATAGAGCAACACTGGCCTGTAAATCGTGTACGGCTTTAAATGCGGAATACAGATGGTGCCTCTCAGGTACACCCATGCAAAATAATGTTTTCGAACTTAACTCCCTTATCCAATTTTTGAGGATCAAGCCCTACGACAACCCCGTACGATTCAACAAAGAAATTGGAGTCCCGCTACAAAAAAGCCCTGGAGATAAAAAGGCCATGCAAAGATTACAAACTCTGCTGAAAGCCACCATGCTTCGCCGTACAAAGAACAGTATGATTGACGGCAAACCAATTCTTCAGCTGCCGCCGAAAAACATTGAAATTGAAACGGCGATGATGGATGAGGATGAGACAGAATTTTATAGAGCCTTGGAAGCTGGTGCCCAAGCAGAGCTGAACAAGTACATCAACCAAGGTACCGTCATGAAGAACTATTCCAATGTTTTGGTCCTATTGCTTAGATTGCGTCAGGCCTGCTGTCATCCCAAACTAATTGAACGGGCGCATAGACTTAAAGCCCTGAAAATGATATCGGCCCGATCTAACCGCAATGCTGTTCACATGTGCCGCAAATTGAATGCTCAGATTGTAGAAAGACTCAAGAATCAACATAACTTCACTTGTCCCAAATGTATGGACGCAGTGGATCGCATGGATGTTGTCTTGATCTATCCGTGTGGCCATTTTATTTGCTCAGATTGCTGTGAAAACTTTTTCGATACGGTTGGCGATGAATCTGGAAAGCCTTATGCAGACTGTCCTACGTGCAAAAAGATGGTCAACGAGAAGGAACTCATTGACTTTTTGATCTTTGATTACGTTCATATCGAGTTATGGACAGATCAACAAATCATGAATAGTCGGCAACAGGAAAGGCGCCGGGCTACTCAGTCCACAAACGCCATGCTGCGGAAAAAGTTTGGGCAGCCATTGGCAGGCCCTGCTGCGGAAGAATCGAGTGCCGGCGATTCTGATTCCGATGAAGATTTGTTCATGTTCAAAGATGAAAAGCCCAAGAAACCGAAAGTGGAAGATGAGAATGACACGCAGGTAGACGACAACTTTCCGTTTGAAAATGAAGCAAAGGTAAAGGGCGAGCAACCAGAAGTAGTCGGTCCTGTCAAGGGAGAGGAACCTGTCTCTAATGGGCTGATCCCAAAAACTGAGCCAACTGATTCTAATGTAAACATTCCGTTGGAACATAAGGTAAAGGGCGAGCAACCAGAAGTACTTGGCCCTGTCAAGGGAGAACCTCTGGAACCTGTATCTAATGGGTTGGCCCCAAAAACAGAGGCTGCTGATCTTGGCAACAATTTCCTGCTACCCAAAAAAGAGGAGCCAGATGTTAAGCAGAATGGGTTATTGTCCAATGCTGAAACCACATTGACGCCCAAAACAGAACAAGTTGATCTTGGAAGCAATACGTTGTCAGCAGTCAATGAAGGTACCTCTTTAGCACCCAAAAAGGAGGAAGGTATGGAAGAAGGTACCTCTTTAGCGCCTAAAAAGGAGGAAGGTATAGAAGAAGGTAACACTTTGAGTCCCAAAAGAGAGGAAGGTGTGGAAGACAATATGCTGAGCAGTTTGTCTGAAACCAACAAGTTTGTCAATAATGGCGCTGACAACGCAACGGGTAATATTGAAGACAATACTCCACTGCTAAAGCGCGATCTTACAAAACTATTCCCGAATGGCTGGATCTCAAGTACCAAGATCGAAAAATGTCTAATACTTATCGAAGAAGTGCGGCAAAAGTTCCCCGGGGAGAAAGTCATTGTATTTTCGCAGTTTACTTCCTTGCTTGATTTTGTCGAGGTTGCCCTGGAACTCGCAAATAAGCCCAATTTCCTGCGGTATGACGGCTCAATGAACTCCAACGCACGTAACGAGTGTATCATTGATTTCTACGACAAGGCCGAAATGGACGTTTTGCTCATCTCGCTTAAGGCCGGTAACGTTGGTCTCACGCTAACATGTGCGTCACATGTCATCATTATGGATCCGTTCTGGAACCCTTTTGTAGAGGACCAGGCAATGGATCGCGCACACAGAATTGGACAGAGAAAAGAGGTATATGTTCACCGCATTGTTCTTGAAGGCACTGTCGAAGATCGTATCTTGGACTTGCAAAAGAAGAAAAAGGAACTCATTGAAGGTGCATTGGATGAGAACGGACTCCAATCAATTAGCAAACTCAACCAGAAAGAACTCTTGTTTTTGTTTGGCTTGGGTGACAACAACCGCAGGCGGCACTAGAAGGGTTTGCAACAGTAACGATTTATTAGAGAGAAAACCAAAAGTGCTTTATTTATATTATACGAAGGAGTTTTAGTTTGTTTTTTTGTGAGAAAAAAAAGCGTGTCATTTCAGTGATGCTCGGATTTAAAAAATATTTTACATGAATACAAGAGTATTTTTTTTCACGTTAATCGGTCAAGGACCTGCTCGTACACACTCATAATCTCGTGCCTAAATCCGTCAATCTCAGATTTCTCAAACGCTGACACCACCTCGACTCTGCTCAATTCCGCTATGCTTTCTAACCGCACACGCTCTGTCCGCGTCAACCCGCCCGGCGTGTCAATGAGTCGCGCAAAAATCTGGTCGAGCTTTTGGAACATGCGGAGTATGCTGACTGCATCGGGGTCCGGCGAAAAGGCAGACGTGACTATGAACGAAGACAGGTATTCGGGTAATGCGGCGGCGATAGTCAGCAGTGCGTGCTGCTGCCCAAACAACTTAAACGTGGTTGAAGGCGCTGCAGTCGTGGGCGTAGAGTTGGTGGGCGCGTTTGGTAAAGGCTCAGATGAGGTAATGGAGTACCAAATAACGTCAATGACTTGCGAGATATCGGCCAGAAGGTCTGTCAGGTTTTCGTAGCCTTGCTTAGTAGTGGCAGGTTCGGGAGTGGGCGTAGCGGTGTCAGTGTCGGTGTCCGAAAACCGTTGGACGTATTTGCGTCTCACTCGCATAATCTCCTCATCCAGGTAGCTTAGTAGTCGTTCCTGTTGGCGTTCGCTCAGCAGTTGCTTTCTCAGGTTGCCGGGGTCTGGTGCGGCGAGTGGCGGCAACGGCGAAAGAGTAGGGTCATAGTGATGTACTGGGGTCAAGATGCCGTCTTTCACAAACCCTCCTTCTTCCGTTGCTTCTTCAGCTTCTGTAGCTTCGTCTTTTTCCTCTTCTTCGAGTTGTGAATGTGGCCGTTTCGAACTACCGTTGCTGGGTCCTGCTGGCAAGGCACTCTGTGAGGCGCTATTTTCAGTTTCAGAGTCGGATGATTCGTACAAGTCGAGGTCTACTACGCCAGTCGGCTCTGTGGATTCTGTTGGGTCTGGTTCTGTGAACTCGGGCGGTCGGCCTACCATTGTGAACGCTGTGTGGACTTTATCGTTGGCTGATGAAACTGGTGGTCTTGTTGACCTTTGTGAAATGCTATAGAAAAGTTTATGGGGTACATAAACACATTTTGGAATAAGCCGCAGTTTTCCATGGTGCGGCTGAACTGAACGCCGAGGGGTAATCCACGATCTGATCTGGAATTTACACCTTGCTCTCAAAACGGAGGGAAATCCATTTCGACTTCGGCTTCTTCTTCTTCTTTCTCGCCATCTTCTGGAACTTCATCATGTCGTTTAACATCACGTCTCGCGAAGGTATCCAGTGGAACGACGACCCAATCTCGGAGCCAACTAGCACTTTTGTGCTCTCATGCAACTCGCACTTCGTCGACATCCGTGTCTTTGAAGCTGAAAATGATAAAGAATTCCCCTTCGATTGGGCCATGCATGGCGAGATCGTTGCACCCTCTAGCCCCGACGGTGAAACATCGTATACGCACGACATTGACAGCAGGTATATCAATGCCGTTGCAACCGGATCTAAAGACGCTGAAAAGTTTTTGGAAATTGATTCAGGTTTTACCGTATATCGCGAGAACGGCGATCACGCCGAGACAGGTACGATGCTGAATCCAGATACCATGCAAGTTGAGCGATTTTTAGAAATCTGGAGACCATTAGATGCGAACAAAGCGCCCGAGAAAGTTCCTAGAGGCAACTCTGATCACAGTGGAAAAGTTCATTGCTTAGTATTGGTTCCTAAGGAAGGCCAAAAGTTTACTGGAAAGCTTGTCAAAGTAGGACATTGGGTTCAGGCTATTTTGAAGGAGCAAGATGTGGATGGTGTGCAAAGCTTGTCAATTTTGAGAGCAGCAAAGCCTACGGGAGATGGTAAGTTCACACCGCTGGTGTCTTGGGGAACAGCAACAAATCGTATTCCTCTCGAATTCAGCTCCTTTGCACCATCAGCTGAAGTCACGATTAATGGTCTTGTTTGGAAATGTCTGTATTGAAATAAATGCAATCTGTAATTTACAATAAAGGAGTCCTAATCCAATCCGATATCAAAGCGTTGAACCCCAGCAGTTCGATCATGTCAATAGACTTCGGACCCATATTCTTGATGTTGAATGGATCAAGCCAGTGCATTTCACGGAACAGCATATCCACAAAAGTTGCGAGCTGCATTTCTTTGATTTCAGTCACCAGCCCGTAATTCAGTAGTCCGTATTTTTCAGCAATGATACGAGGAACGTTCTCGTTGAATAACAGCGACTCATACACACTGTCGTTGTGCGAAATCACACTTTGAGCCCCGGCTCCAAGTCGTGACGCAGTCTGTCCAAATGCTTGGCCCGAGTCTTCGGTTGGGTTTGGAAATAAGCTTGACAGTGGCCGTCGGCCTTCCCAAATGCGGTCATGGAAATCTTTATTTATGAGCGCAGCGTCGGGCAAAGGTAACATGCGTGTGCAGTACTCCATTATGCTACGGATACTGTGGAAGATATCAGCCCTCGACAGAAGTCCGTCGCCGTCGCGGTCCCAAGACTCAAGGACCCGCTTGATGATGTTGTGCTGAGACCCGCTAGTAATCAAATGGTGAATCCGTAGGAACTCTGGAAAGGTGACTATGCCGTCTTTGTCGGTATCGTAAAACGAAAAGAACATGGTCTCAAAGTCTTTGTTTGGCTTGCCGAGCAAAGCGAATTCACAGAAAGAGCGCCTCGTCACGCCATAGACGGGATAACCATGCGACGTATCCAGACGATAATCAATGAGATACTGAAACCTGTCATATATTCTTGTCACATAGTCCGGGAATTCCCTCAGCTCCTCTGAGAGACTTGTTATTAAATCTTGGGGAATGGTCTTGGGCACTTCGAAATCACGAACGACAGCTTGAATGGGCCAAGGCGATTTCCAACGCCACCGCGGGCTCTTCATCAGCGGAATCGGCACCTTGATTTTTATGTGAAAATGGTATTTTGTGTGCAACTCCGCGAGCTCGCAGGATTCACACAGGTCGACGTCGGGACATTGAGCACAGTGGTAACGGGGGCCAGTGATGGGGCTCATTCCACAGTAATTGCAGCTAACGCCATGGTGAATTGCATCCACCATTTTATTCCGATCTTCGGCAATGAGGTATAGAAGACCCAAAGAGTCCTGTTTATCGTTTATCTGTAGCATCTCCTTGATACTGTCAAGCGGCGGGATCAGTTCATTTATTTCGAACGGGTTTTCACGTTTGGGGTTGGCTGGATCCAAGTTCATATTTTCCAGGTCTTGTTTCCAAGAGTCGTCATCTTCCAAATCATCGTACTTCACTGGTTCGTCACTCTTCGCCTTGTCGTGTTCGATTAATTTCACGAATTCCATGAATTGCCTTCTGTCAGACTCCGATAAAAACGAATTTGCCTGGTTGACAAATGCTCCTAAATCGCCACTAAGAGATGTCAATAATAAGTCTCTTAACACTGCTGGGTCTATCTCATCTCCGTATTCCATGTCTTCTGGACTCCACCTCTGCGCCATTTCGTTCTTGTGCTGGCAACAGTTCGAATTTCGCGAGGGCTTTGGTTTCTAAAAGTTGATGGTTACGATTTGGGCACAACTGCAGTAGAACTCAGGTTGGCCAAGTGCAGTAGATGGGCACCAGTGCCATTTCTCTTTTCCCAGCAAATTGACCACATAATCACCTAGTTGAACACCAACCACCTAAAAATCCTCTTCACCTCCTAAGTATCGCTATCTGAATCGCCATCGTCACTTCTTACGGCATCCTCTACACACCTCTGGGGCTTTTTTTTGTCTTCTTCTCATCTGTTGCGCATATCTATATATAATGTCTGGTGAATCTTGGTACGAAGCCCTTACCGCTTGGCATACTTTCACTAACGCACAAGGCTCTATCTGCTAGCAGTTCTTTTGAACGCTGCCAACCTGTTCTTGCAGGTCTTTTTCACGATCATGTACAGTGATCTGGGTAAGTCATTCTCAACCATTATTTTGATCGTTTGCTAATTTCCTAGAATCCGGTATGCTCAAGTTGCGCGCGCCTCTGTCTGATGGCCTTTCTCTAACGCGATCTAGATTACATCAACCCTATTGATCTGTGCAACAAACTTAACTACGTGCGTAAATCTCATTCTCGATGAAATCCCTATTTTGCTAATGAAATAGTATATCCTTCCTGAGGCCGCCATCCAAGCGTTCCTGACGCTTTTGTTCTTGATCAACGGCTACTGGTGGTCGTTCCTCCTCAACGCTCCTCTGCTTGCCTTCAACGCCAACAAGGTCTACACCAACACGCACCTGTTGGACGCCACCGAGATCTTCCGCACTCTCAGTAAGCACAAGAAGGAGAGCTTCATCAAATTGGGCTGCCACCTCTTTTTCTTCTTTTTCTACCTTTACTGCATGATTGTAGCTTTGGTAAGAGACGACGAGTAATTGATACTCTGATTCAATCAAACATACGCGATCAACATGAGATGCAAGAAGACATTGACCTCCTCGGTGAACAAGTATTATCAAGAGTAATAGTGAATATATACATGACTGATTACTGTCTAACGCACGAATCCGTAGATATTTGAAAATTAGCACATGCATCTTGTTGCGGTTTTAAAAAATGAATTTTCATAATTCTCTCTTCTTTACTCATCCTTCAACAATGGCGCAAATAGAAAGATACTCTACATATGATTCCGAGTCTTTCACAGGCGATGTATAAGTGTGGGTCAAAAAGAAGGATCTCGCATTAACACTTTGTAGGTCCAAGCGCAAGCCGAAGACTGCGTCGGAGTTTTGGTGGAGACCGGGTGGTCTAGAAACCATGGTAAGCATATTCAATGCATTCTACTTGAGGTTATTAACACGAGAAGTGATTCAAATTGAAATGCAGAAAGAGCTGCTTATCGGGCGCAATCCTCAGTGGTAGCTACAAGAGAGGTTTTCTAAACAGAACTGACAAGTTTAGCGATGAAATATATCCACAGCTTGCCATTAGCGGGTTCCATTTTAGGATATACGTAGTACAGTTCGATACTGCGTCCACTCCCCTTGTGTATTGCCAGGATCTAAGTTTGAATGGCACGCTCTTGAACAATAAGCTTATCGGCAAGCACAGAACGGTACTGCTGACCCATGGTGATAAGGTGTCCATGTGCGGAACGGTCAATTTCGCCTACTACCAGAGCAAGCTAGGCGATGGAACCCGCAGCGATCTGAGCTACATGTCTGGCCTGGAACTAGGGGAATACAAAATATCAAGCCGAATCATTGGATGTGGCTCTTTTGGTGAAGTCAGGATGGCTGTCCATATTCCAACTAACCGGCATGTGGCTTGCAAGATTTCAAAAGTTGTGAAACGCAAAAACTTCGAGCCAGGAACAGAGATTGAAATCCTCAAGAACCTATGTCACGTATACTTGTCTTAAATCTTTTGAATTTTTCTAACCTATTAGCCAAACATCATTGCAATTCATGACACCTCAATCTTTAATGGCCATACTCTTATCTTTGAGGATCTGTAAGAGAAAAATCCAACATGAAAGATGAAGTTCCTAATAAATAGTTTAACGGGCGGAGATTTATTTAGCTATCTAATTAGGGGATCCGATACGTTAAGAAGTCTTCCCGAAGCAGAAGCTCTAATGATTGTTTATCAGCTGCTAAAGGCGTTGGATTATCTACACTCAATGGGAATTGCCCATCGCGACCTTAAAGTGAGGAGGGAAGCTTTTAGAGAGTTTCGGCGCTAATTATTTAGCTTGATAATGTCTTACTTTCGTCACCTTCTGTAGGATCACGCATTGTGCTTGGTGATTTTGGAATTGCCAAGTGGAACAAATCCCCACGGATCATGTCTACAGTTATAGGAACTCCTGAATACTGTGCTCCTGAAGTTGGGTTTGGTCTTGGAGGATCCAGAACAGGGTATACGCTGAAGTGCGATATTTGGAGTGTGGGGGTGATAACCCACTTGCTTTTGACTGGAATCTCTCCTTTCTTTGATGAAGCAGATAACATGAAAACGGCTTTGAATGCCAGGGCAGGAATCTTGTTTCTAAACACTCCAGAATGGAAGAAAGTTACGTCTGAGGGTGAGTATTTATTGCAAGTAGGAAAATCTGAGCTAACGAAGATAGGCAAAGCATTTGTTGAAAGATTGCTAAAAGTCAACCCAGAAGAGCGACCAAGCACAAAACAATGCTTTGACTTGCGGTGGATAGCAAAATATAGCACGGGCTTGGAGAAGATATACAAAAAGAGGCACCTAGCAGAATGGGAATCACTGAGATCTAACGTAGAAGAAGAGCTAGAAGTTAAAAACCAGGCTGAAGACTTTATGAGCTCACCGGAGCTTTAGAGGTCATCTATTGAACCAATATTGAATATAATAAATACAAAATCAAGAAGAAAAAAACCAATTATCAAGAAAACGCCAAATTCTGATCCAAATACTCTAGTCGTTTTGCAGTATGTTCAAGTGCTTGTAATGCACCCTGAGACCCTAATACAGGTTTCAGTAAATCCAAATCCAATAACACATTGTTGACCAGATCTGCCGGGGAATCTGTCTCATGGCGATTGCCGAGATCTTCGATTCCTTCTGCTGCTCGTGCAGCCGACTTGGCCATATCTCTCGCAGCCTCCAAATCATTTAAAAAGAAATCTAGTTCCCGTACTCTCGTCAACTTGGTCGATTGCTCGGCATGTCGCTGTCGAACAGCCTCAATGTCCTGCTGCACTTTGAGTCGTTCTTCGCGAAGCTGAAGGAGCCTGTCACGAAGACTATCACGCTTTGCTTTCGCGGCGCGCAGATGCTGTGCGAGAACATGGTTGGAGTCAAGAAGATCCACGAGGCCTATCAGGCGGTTACGCACACCCAGTTGCAGCTGTGCAAGCGCAGCCAGTACAGCAGGCCGTGGTTTCGAGGCCGCAAAAGAGGGCTTGAATTTTTCAAAGACAGCATCGATAGATGCACACACGATGTCAATTGCGTTGATGTGCGTGGTGCCTCCTTGGGATTTGGGGACTTTGTAGACAGTGAGGGAGAACACGCCTTCATCCCCGCTCGATTCACTATCTTCGTCGCGGTTGGCAGCATCCAAAGATGCAAGCGTTGGCGGGACTGCAGACCTCCGTCGGATGTTTTCAAAAATGGTTGTTAAAGGACGATAACTAGGGTGCTGTATTTTGGTCCTTTTAGACTGCGGTGCAGTCTCAGTAGAGGGTTCATGAGAGTCTGATAGACGCTGGCTTCTTCTGCGTGGGGCAGATTCTGGTAACTGAGACTTGGGGCCAGTTTTGGAAATTGTTTTGCTTTGGTCCTCGGTCGTCGGAGTTGATTTTCGTTTCTTTGCTTTGGATATTGGCTCGCCCAGCTCCGTGCTATCTTTCGACGTTCTCCTTCGCCCTTCGAGGCTGGCCATGGGTAGTGGCGGCAACGTTTTGTCCAACATTGGTATATCCGCTTTATTATTTAGTCTCGGTCTTAGCGATCTTCTTCGTTTAGCAGTGACAGGCTCCTCCTCCTCTGAAGAAATGTCCACAGGAGCCTGGTTATTAGCACTTGTTCTTAGCGACCTCCGTCGGTTGGAACTGACAGACTCATCCTCGCCAGAAGAAGTCTTGTCAGAAACCTGTTCATGCATACTAGGGGAGTCTTTGACAGTGTCTTGCGTAGATTGGTCTTTTTGTGTCGCGTCCTGGGTCAATTGACTGGGCAAGACGACATCCGCTTCTTCATTGTTTGAGTTAATTTCGGCCGTCTCTTCGATAATTTCATCTGGTATTTTTTCTGCCAGCTTCTGTTGGCTATCAGGTTCATCAGTTTCGATAACCTGCGTGTCTGGTAGGTCTTCACTGTCTCGCCTTGAGTTAACATCATTTTGTGGATTTTCGTCCTCTGGTCGAGCAACATCTGGTTTAAGTGGACTACCCTCCGATTGGTGAATTTCAGATAGGCTGATCTGCTCTTCCTCTTCTTGAACCTCAACCTCAATCTCATTCATATGAATGTCAGTCATTTTCGGGCTGGCGCTCTTATTCCTGACGCGTGGGCTATTCAGCTCCTGGTTTTGGAAATCTTTCGTGATCTCTTCCAAGAGCATTTCTACTTCATCCCTGTCGTCGGCTTGGCCGTTTCTATATTCACCTTCCTGATATTCCTCGTCATCATTATTTTCGATTCCGTGACTAGACGTATTCTTGGACGTTATTCTGGGACTACTCATGGGCGTCACGTCACGCCGCATAAACGTCTGGCTCTTCATCGCCACACTCTGGGTCTCGACGGTGCCATGTTGTAATATTTGAGTGTTTGCATGGATTTCGAGGTTTGCCTGATCGATTTCCGTCGCTGTAGTTGCTTGTATTGGGTCGGAGATGGCAAGTGCGCCTTGAGCTGAGGACTGTTAGCAAAACACATATTCACGCGCAACAATACATACTTGAATTATCTTCTGTCGAGCCAGCGTCAGGCAGGATTGAAAAAGCCGAAATCTGCACCTGTCGTGTTCTATAATTTTCATGTTAGCACAAACTCCAGTGCAAGCCTTTCAGTCGTCTGATTATCACTTAGGTGAATCTATATTTCACCGCGCAAGACTCAGGAAACGGAAAAAAAAGTATCATAAAAAAACGTGAAATAAACGCGTACCCTGCACCTCTCAATCTCGCCTGCCTCCTGCTTTCTTGCCTAGCGTGGGCCTGGCCTGCTTAGTTAGTTAACTTCCTCCGCAAAGCAAAAAAAAGTATACACGTAATTGCCTATTTCATAGGATGGCAATAGGGAAACGTACTGTCTTGTAGCTGCTCTTGTTGTGACATCAGTTAGTGGGCATATTGTGGTGTATTGTGGTGATGGAGTTGAAGAAGATGGTTGGGACTAGAACTTCACCACACGTATCTCAAGACCACCACCCAGCAAAACGGGCGAGCGATAGCAAGAAAAACGAAACAAACGAACGTCTGTCTATTCCGCGAGCTTGTTGGCATTAGCCCTAAGCTAACGGTACGACGAAAAGCAAAAAGAATGCTCCGAAACGGGGAATTGAACCCCGGTCCCCCGCGTGCTGCTCAAATATATTGAACTTGACAGGCGGAAATTCTAGCCACTAAACTATTTCGGAATTTTCTGAAAATCAATTTTTACTGTTTTCAAATAGATAATTCTTGACTTGGTATCTCGCTAGGTCAAAACTTTTCAAATTTTTTCTAATAATATTCTATAACTTTTTTTATTAGTTTTTTAGTCTATATTTCATTGTTTACCTAGTTTTTTTAAGCCATTTTCCTTCAAATTTTGCTTTTATGGGTGAAATCTGGATTTTTCGAAACTCCCAATTTACCCTCTCGATCGCCGTCGCCACATTCACTTATAACGGCTTTCTGCGTCCACCACCTCTTTCCTTTGTATCTCCAACTCTTTGAACACCTTTCGTTATCTCAACCCTCTTCTTTGCAGATTATTAGAGCTAACACGTGCTCTACATTCGAGTTCTTTTTCCTTTCCCTTTTTTTACAACTTTTGCAACCAAACAATCAGCATGTCTGGTCTTGAAAAAGCACTCTTCCAGCTCAAGTTCACTGCGAAACAGCTCAACCGCCAAGCCGCTCGGGCGGAGAAGGAGATCAAGGCTGAGGAAACCAAAATCAAGAAAGCTATCCAGCAGGGCAACAACGATATCGCGCGGTTATACGCCCAGAACTCGATTCGCAAACAGACGGAGCGCAAGAACCTGATCCTGCTATCTTCGCGTATCGACGCAGTGGCCAGCCGTGTCCAGACAGCGGTCACGATGCGGTCTGTGACTGGAAACATGATGGGCGTGGTCAAGGGAATGGACCGGGCACTAGAAAGCATGAACCCGGAAAAGATTTCGCTGGTCATGGATAAATTCGAGCAGCAGTTTGAAGATCTGGATGCGACGACAAGCTATTATGAAAATGCCACGACGAATGCAAATGCGTTGACGACACCGGCAGATGAGGTGGACTTGCTGATGCAGAAGGTGGCGGATGATGCAGGATTGGAGTTGAGACAGAACTTGGACGTGAACACGCCGCAGAAGAGCAAGGTTGAAGTGGCGGACGAGCAGGTAGAAGACAAACTAAACGAGCGTCTGAGGGCCTTGAGATCGTAAGAAGGCATGGATTACGAGTGAACTTCATTTAAATGACAATAAACAGCATATATGTATCAAGTGTACTTTGGAGACCATCAATCGTGGGACTCCTTTTGTGTCTCTTCCTTTACCTGTATATCCACCTTTAATACCTCATCTACATGTGGATTCTCCACCTCAGGCTTCATTTGAACCCAAGTCTTTCTTTCCTCCTCTAGGATTCCAGCCAGTTCATGCCATAGTCGTAGCTTTTCACTTCGTTTGACACCTGCTGCTAGACCACTTGTGCTAGGCAGTACGAATAGCCTACTTTCACCTCCTGCAAACCCTTTCAGCTCTGTTTGCTCGCCCCATTCAAATGATTTCGGAAGCGGCCGTCCTGCCTTGACTCTGTACACACGTTCATAGATGCCCTTCCCCACAAAGCACACTACCCTGGGTTTAAACTGAGCCAGAACACCTTCTAGTCTTGGTACATTGGCGGTAAGTTCCTCACTGCTCAGTTCATTAATTCCTTTGGTCGGCCGAAGCACCAGATCATGGAATCCGTATCCATATTCATCCATCAGCTTTGGTCCATCCTCGGTCTTGCAGGGCCGCGAAACACAGCCAGATTGAGACAGCATGGACCAGAACTGGTTAGAGCGGTGGGCGTAGTGTAGGCCCTTGCGAGCCGACTCGATGCCAGGGTTGTACCCAATAAAAGCACAGAGGAGGTTTGGGCGGAGGAGGATAGGAATAGTTTGAGGGAGATGCGCGTAGTGTTCTGGAGGGACGTAGCCGCGTGAGGGCTTCGCCTTGGCGGGCGGCTTGGAGATGGCGCAAGGCTGTATAACTTTAGTACTTGAGATAGTAGAAGAAGTTATGGTGGAACGTTTCGAGACCGAAGAGAGGGAAGTACGGGAAGCGTTATGCTTGAACTGAGCCAGGCCGCCCTTGAAAGAAGGAAGCGGTCGAGCGTTCTTGTCGAGTTCCTTGTCCATGGTGGGGTTAGCTAAATATGACAGTCTCTATGCGGTTTTAAGTGGTGGCCATTCTTTTATAAACTGGTGTATTGCGGTCACTAATAGCAGTGCAACCATGCTAAATTGCTTCTGGAAAACTCCCTGAGGATCAAACAGAGTTGTTAGAGATGGTTTGTAGCAGCATTTTTGCGCCATGGAAAACTTGATTTCATGTGGAGATTGAAAATAAGATGCTGACAAACAAACTCCCAAACGCTTCAAATCTTATCAAATCCAATTTTTCACCTCCACCGTTGAACTATCGCGATCACGTCGATACAATTGGAAAATGCCCAAGATAAGTACATTCTATTCTCTGTGTTATGCTGCTCATTTACTAACCTTGTTTTACTATTTCTGCGATTACTGCAATGTTCCGCTGACGCATGACTCCATGTCAGTGCGGAAATCTCACAATGTCGGAAAGAATCATATTAAACTCGTCGTTGATTACTACGAAAGTACGTTCTTATTGCTATTATTTATTTTATGGGCATCGCTAATACTAACACTGGCTCTTTAGATGCAGCGGTGGAAGAGGGACTTTTGCCCGAAAGTGTCTTGACGTTGCATGAGCAAGCGTTCAACTTACCTGGTCAGGCAGGCGGGTCTGGCAAGAACGCGTTGGACCAGTCCCAGGACCTTGCCTTATTTGCATCGTCGGGTGTGCCTGGCACGGGTCCACGCGAACAGCTGTTTGATGATCTTATGGCGCCGCGACACTTGCCTCCACCAGTGCATTTGGCCATGCTGCCACCACCGCCAACGCAGTTTTATAGTGTCGGGCCGCCACCACAGCAGCAAATACAGCCAGTGCCTCAGCAGAGCATGCCGCCAAGTGGCCCGGCAGCCATGGATCATGATAGGAGGGAGAGAGATCCGTATAGGGAGAGAGAGCAACGGGACCGGGCACCGCGACGAGATAACTACGATGACAGGAGAGGAGGTGGCCAGAGTCGGGGAGGGTACCGAGAGCGCTACGATTAGATGTGAAGAAGTGTCAATGATGTATATTCTATTTATAGTGATTAACTGAAGCCTCTAGAGCTCGAAGTAACCCCGTTTTGATTTTGCATTGATGGACCGCGACAATGCCTCGCTGGCGGCATAGTACCCTGTAGGAGACGCCGCCGTGGACGCCCAGTTCACGCCCTGCTTGATTGAGTAGGACCACGTCGGAGTGTACGTTGTTACTGGCACCGCCGTCATGGTGTATGTTGTGAAGTAGCTGACGCTCGAAGTCGGGTATCGCCGCGACGCGGACAGCTTGTGAGTAACTGTGCTTCCCGGTTGCATTTGCATGGGCGCGTAACGATATTTGCCTGATTGCAAAGTATAGGTGACTTTGTTAAGCGACAATATCTGTGACTGGTCGGGGGTAGAGTCGACGTCAGTGTAGCCGTCTGGAGGTGATGTGTCGCCGCCATCGGACGCTTTGTATGAACCCGACATGCCCGTCAGGGTGAAGCGTTGCGAGTACTGGATGCTGTAATCGCCGCTACTGGTAGTTGAGTAGAATTGGAAGTAGTAGCGGCCGTTGCTGCCTTCCGAGACTAGGTCGCTAAGGTCAGCCGAGTAGGATGTGAGCGAGCTCGACGGGGTGAATGTGCCGACGGCCGTGGAAAAGCAGTGAATGTCAGAGTTAGGACCTGTGCAGAGTAGCACCTTTGTGCTTGACATGTCGGAGAAGGTAGGGTCGTCGCCATCGTCTGCGAACTTGATGGCGATGGTAGCAGTGGCAGCATAAGTTGCACTCGCTGTAGGAACTGTGATGGTGTAGTCTGCTGCGACGACGGCAAGCATCGACAGCAGGGCAAAGACTGTGGGCAGCAGAAACTGAAAACTTCTAGTCATTCTTTGCAGTGGGCCTGAAGCGAAAGGTGTGGAGCGATGATGAAGGTTAAGGAGAGATTCATTTGACCTTCAGGGGCTCTCTTTCGACTTGAGCACAAATTTGCGCTTTGCCAACTTGCATTTTCTCTTTTTTTCACGCATAAAGAGCGTTGGTCCTTTGAGTCGCGAACCAGTTTCTGGCTACGCGTAATCAGTGGCTACCGTTGACGTAGTCAGGGGGATTGAGGTACGTCTCCCATCGCGGGGCTATGCTCAGAGGGAATTTCTTAGCGTTTGTTAATCCCTCAAAGGCGCTTTAAATTTTGTGAGTTCATGTCAAGGCGCCTTACTTCGTCCCGTTCTGCGGTACGCGTCGTGTGTCTGTCTTCACCATTCATGTTTCTGAGTCTTCAAATGTTGTTCACAAGTCCAGCCGAAGATGCAAATTTCATGTCCTTGATCTGCTTTTTCTCTTGTGAGCGCACTGAGCGGCTGTCAAACCTTAAACACCCAAACCTCAAAACGGGAAGCGTGCGTTTAGCGAGCTTGAATCGGGAAATCCATTCAAGGTTTAACTCTCATGTTCCAAGTCCTAGATTACAAGTTACAAGTCTCAAGTCTCCAGCCAGGCCTAACCCTTGGAAAGTGAAAATTTGTGGAATTTTTCGCACTACCACGCAATACTCAAGCATCGATCTCGCCGCTGAACCCTCGACCCGACCGACGACGACAAGCCACGAAGCCAGAACTCATCCAAGATGCTCTACCTCAAGTCCATGCTCAATGTCATTGACAACTCGGGCGCTCTGCTCGTCGAGTGCATCAAGGTGCTCGGCAAATCGCCCATGAACAATGCTCGCATCGGTAAGTGACGAATCATCTCTCCATGTCTTTTTTTGTGCTCTACTAATGGCTAAAGGCGACAAAATCGTCGTGGTAGTGCAAAAGGCCCGGCCCATCTCGAACCAGTACACGGGCAGCGCGGCCCAGAAGCTGCGCCAGGGCGACATTAGACACGCCGTCGTTGTGCGCACAAAGCAGCCCAGCCGCCGTGAAGACGGCAGCATTATTCGGTTCGACGACAACGCGTGCGTGCTCATCCAGAAGTCCGGCGACCCTATTGGCACCCGTGTGTCCGGCGTCGTGGCCAAGGAGCTCAGAGACAAGGGATTCAACAAGATCGTCGCCCTCGCGCCGAGAACGGTCTAAGGAATAATATAACTGACCCTCATTTCCCTTTTCTCTTCTCGCCTTCACTCCTGCACATGTGCCCCCGACCTCTACGCATTATCTCATGTCATTCTCAAGTCTGTCATTATTATTCTATTTGTACATAGCCTCAATAAATAGTTTTGGAATCTTTCAATTCTGATATCTGTGCCTTCTCCTCTAAACAGATCTGAACGTATGGCTACAATTCAAGCACACGTAAAAGAGCACCATGGACGTCTGTGCTCTTCTCTGCTGACTTTGGAAAAACACGCACTCCTTCTCGTGGCACTTGGGACACTCCTTGTTGGACCGTGGTAGCGTCGGATCAGACCCCACATCATTGGTCACGCCAGCCGTCTCCGAGAGCTCCTTGTCCAGCTTGTGATGGTACACCATTGGATCGTCGGCCACCTCGCTGTACTGACAGTTGCGGCACGAGTATAGCAGCCGACTGTTCTGGTTATCGGCGTGCGGGTAAAGCATGTTATTGCTGAAGGCAGAGTGTGAGCACACGAGTGTACACACATTGTGGAGCATACTCACCATTCAAGGCAGAATCGGAATGACATTTTTTGTAGGTGTGTGTCTAGTGCTGGTGATTTGTCTACGGGTTGAAGTCGTTTGCAGTCGTTCTGCTGTGGCAAAAGTGGTTGGTTTGGCTGCTGGAGATGGTTGGAAATCTCGCGACTGCGGATTTCTTTTCACTCTTTTGGCGGTGGAAGGGCTTCAATGCGCCAGGGCAAGGGCAGCACAATCGTCGCAACGTTCGTGTGTTGGATCACGTGCGCCAAACCCTCCCCAGCCAAACAAATGCCACAAAATTTTCATTCGTTTCCACCGCCATCAATTCTTTCCTCTCCAGGCTAACACCCGTCCACCACCATCCGTCGCCATCATGTCTGCACTCCGTCTGTCTGTCCGTGCCGTCGCTCCCCTGAGGTAAGTCATGCCCTGGCTGTGAGTTCTGCCGAGCTCATTCCTTTTCATTCACATCTACCTCGTCATCATCACCGCACCATCCTTGTGAACTTTTGCTAACCCATCCTTCAGACGATCTGCGTTTCGATTCACACCCACCGTCGTGCGACGCTTCAACTCCTCTGAGGCTGCAGCTGCTGCCCCCGTGGACCCCAAGATCGCCTCCATCGTGGACTCGATCTCGACTCTGACGCTCCTGGAAACCGCCGCGCTGGTCAAGGAACTCAAGACCCGCCTCGACATCCCCGACATCAGCTTCCCTGCCGCCGGCGCCGCTGCCCCCGCCGCCCCCGCCGCCGCTGAGGAGCCTGCCGAGGAGAAGCCCGCCGCCAAGACCATCTTCAGCCTCAAGCTCGAGAGCTTCGACCCCAAGAGCAAACCAAAGATCATCAAGGAGGTCAAGAACCTGCTGGGCCTGAGTTTAGTGGAGAGCAAGAAGTTTGTGGAGGCCGCACCGAAGGTGCTGAAGGAGGGCGTCACGAAGGAGGATGGTGAGAAGATTAAGGAGGCCATTGAGGCTGTTGGTGGAAAGATCGTCATGGAGTAAGCAGCAAAATAACCAGATTTTTAGCTACTGTTGCCCTTGCCATGATGGGATGTTGCCTTGTCTTGAAAAAATAAAAAAGCGAGAGCTTTGTCCATAACCCCTTGTATATTGTTTGTGACGACTCTCATTTGTATATATCTTGATTCTTTGAAGAATGAAACAAACAAAAAAAAAGGAGAAAAATAACAGTAAACATGAACCAACACCTAAGATATTGGATCCGTAATAAATAAAGGAGCAGCAGCAAGAAGCCAAGGAGGATTACGAAGAAGCATTAGTGGAGCGCCATATTAGAAAATCGGCCTGCCTCTTGTCTTTCATTTCGGCTGGCGTACATGCTGCTGCGGTGACTTTCTGACCGCCGTAGGTTCCCGTTCCCACTTGACATGGGCCCAGGAAGGCTTTCGCGTTTGCTGCTTCGGCCCCCTGCCAACTGCCCTGCTGCTGGCTCAAGTCTCGGGGTCTGCGCGCGAAACCCTAGGCCTTGGCTCGTCCCTGGTGTAAGGTCCGGGGCTGCCCTTCCTGCTAGGAACTTGTCTTCGTCCTCGCCGTACTCTGATCTCGTAAAGCCAGGTTGGTGCAGAGTTTCAGGCGAGTGCCGCTCGCTCATGGAGTCGAGGTACTTGACCACAAAGCTGCCCATACTTAGACACGCCTTGTCGAGCGCCTCGACTACGCCGTCCGGCGCCGCTGCAGAGCCATAGACGTCAAGCAGGTCCTCTGCGGCCCGCGACAGTAGCAGCACGTCGACATTGCGGTCGCCCTGTTTGGCGCGGCCCAGAGCGTCGCGCAAATACGCCTGCGCTTGCGTCGGACTGGCCGGCCGTTGTTTCCGCGGCGGCGACGCGCGGTGCGCCGTGAACGACGACAACGCCGAGTACGTCTGTGACCGTGACACGGCCGGGCTCAGGAACGTCGACGGGCCCGGCTTGCCTTCGGGGTAACTGGGGCGCGACAGTGGGTGCTGCTGCCAGCTCGTCTTGGCCGGGCCGTCGCCGTCGCTGCTCAGCTTCATCCGCCGTAGGCGCTCCTTGACTGAGTCCAGTTCGTCCCAGACACCCGTGCGCCGGTCGTTCTGCGCGCGACTGCGGGATCGCGCCGGCGAGCTTGCGGCATGCCGCACCTGGGCCGGTCTATAAAAGCTGCTGATGCTGGTGCTGTGGCTGATGTGGTGTGGGGTAATATGGCCTGCGTGGTGTCCATGGAGATCGTAGCTGGACTGCGATGCGGCGATGGGAGGGAACTGGTCCGTCAGGTCCACAATGCTGCTGCTGCCGCCGCCGCTGCCTCTGTTCGAGGAAACCGCGTTTCTGCTTGAGCTCGCCGTCAGCCGCGACAGGCTCCGTGATGCCGGGAGCTCGGCGAATGCTGGATTCAGGCGGGGCGCGTGCTGGCGACGATACGTTCTTGCGCCGAGGGGCCTGCTCACAGCCGTGTGGCCGTCCATCTCCTCGTCTTCGCGCGCAAATCTCGATGCGTTGTCGTCGTCGTCGTCGTCGCCGCCGTCCTCCTCGCCATGGAGACTGGCCGCGTCCAGAAACGGTCTCCCAGCACGGTAGCGTACCTGCGGCGGTGACGGCTGCGGTGGCGAGCTGTCCGGGTATTCGGACGCGTTTGGCGGTATTGGCATTGTGTTAGAAAGTAGACGTCGTCGTTTGGCGGGGGGTCTCGGGTGCCAGTCGATAACTGATGGAGAGTTTGTTTCACTTTTTTTTTTTCGTGGATGGTACGAGATACGCGCACGTCGAAGAATTCAAGGTAAAAACGATGGTTGGGTGTTTGACATTTTGAGTTTGCATCTGCATATTTGAACCATGGACTCGACCTTAATTTCGAGCCCTGAAATTGCGGAGACGCTCAGCGGCTACTGCTGCCCACCGCGAGGCTTCTAAGGCAAACAGTCGTACATTGATGGCGGTGGAGTGCAGAAGACGCCGGAGATCGCTATGAAGTGCGCGCGTTGGAAAGCAAAGATAGTGCTGGACTTACCATTGCGATCAATGGTCTCAGAGAGCCAGGCATCGTTTACCTGCACCGCACTCAGTTACTCGGCGCCGAAATTGACGTCTGAGATCCACAGCAGTGGCCTAGGATAGCTCATTGCAGAATCACCTCTACAATTGAACGCAGAGCAGAAGTGTTCTGTGGGCTGTTTGAATCCGTTACGAGTTAACGAACAAGGTGTACGCTGAGATTATCCGGAAACTCTAATGAAAGAAGTGAATCCTAAAAGCACATGGTGCTGAAAAGTACTTCAACAAGAGCTAAGATTGAAAAATATAACAAATAATAATAAAAATAGTATTTCTGATGGTCATTTGTAGCTAGCGAAGTGTTATTTGTCATGGTTATTTACACGCTTTCCACAAACTCGGACAGCGACTGCTCGTCGCCGTTCAGGATTGAGATCGTCTTGCGGTACGTGGTGCCCTTCTTGTCCTTCAATGCCTCGAGGATCACATCAGCCACATCCTCGCGCGAGACGCTGTGGTCCGGGAAATCATTTGCTCCAAACGAGCTCGTTGTCTTGTCACTCAGGAACTTGCCCTTTGCAGGCGTATCTGCCAGCAAGCCTGGTCTCAAAATGGTGTAATTGAGGTTGGTTCGTCTCAATTCGCGGTCAGCGTACATCTTGCAAATGTAGTAGTTCTTGATGGCAAGGTTGTAGTAGAAGTCGCGGTCATCGGCCATGATAGCGCTGACCATGATGAATCGCTTGACGCCGGCTTGCTCGGCGGCCTCCATAACCTTGACGGCGCCGTCCAGGTCCACGGCGAGGGTGTTCTCGAGGCCGCCCTTGCCTCCAGCGCCGGCGCTGAACACAATTGCGTCAAAGCCTGAGAGCTGTTTAGTGAGGGTGGCCACTGAGTCGGTGACGGAGAGCTGCAGGGCGTCGGCGCCAAGGGACTCAAAGTGCGAAGTCTGCGCGGGGTTGCGGAAGCACGCGGTGGGCTGGAAAGTAGGCTTGAGGGCCACGAGCTTCTTGAGCAGAAGGCTTGCGACCTTGCCGTTGGCTCCGATGATTGCGACTTTGGACATGGTGGGATGGTTGTTCAATTGATGTGTGAGGAGTTGCGAGTGTTTGCTGGTTGCTGATGAGTACGGAGTAATGAAAGTTTAGTTTCGAGTTTAAAATTCCTGTGCCTTTTATACTCGCGCAGCTTATGCCACACGCCGCCTTACTAAGGGCCACCGACTGACTAATGCATGTGGCCTTACTAATGGGGCCAAGCGCTGCACGGGGCGCGCATGCGTAATATCAAGTCTGATGCGGTCTGATGCGGTCTGATGTGGTGTGATCCCGCTCACCTGCAGGCGGGTACTCACTGGTGCACGTATCAGCCCTATCAGAGCTCACTCCACAGCAACTTTGCTCTGCCAGAACTGCGCCAAGGGCATTGAAGGAAACCATCACGATCTAGAGAATAACAAGAATCAATAACAAATATGGTAAACGTCTTGAGCTCTCAGGTGTTGATTGTAAGAACTAACATCACGTACACCGATCTAGAGCCCCGATACCGGAGTGCGAGTAAGATGGGATCTACTCTGTGCTGCTTCAGACTCTCAGGAATAGCATTATCCCACGCGTGCTGAACTCATATCTCGAGCCTTCAAAGAAACGAATATATTCCATATATTTCTCTTTAGCATATTGCACGTATTCTCAACTAGTTTCGAAGAAAGTACTCGTGAACACAGAGGCCACTTTTTCAAGAGCTGCTCCATCTCGTCAAACACCAGCCACGCACCATTGCGACTTATCAGCAAAGAACCCTCGCATCATCTAAAACACCAGGTGCCATGATGGCAGAAACCAGATTCTCAAGATAATTCTCAGTGGTAAATCAGTCCTGTGAACTCTCCAAGTCACGTAGCATTCGAATTCTCGTAAGGGCAGCCGCACACATTGCACTTCGGACATTGTTGACGCTGAATTCCAGTGGATAAGGTGCTCTATACAACCAACAAGCGGCTTCTTGTTCAGGGCGACGGCCACCACTGTGCGTCCTTGGCCTGTTCTCGGTCCTTTGATCTCCTCGACTCTCTTGGGCTCTCGTTCTGGCGTCACTGCGTCCTGTGAGATCCTCGGCAGTTCGCGGGGTCGGTGCTCCTGTGAGCCCTCCCCCCACCCCGTCCCCCACCCGGGTGTCTCCTTGGCTGCGACTTCGCACGCGTCGGCCCTTTGAACTCACCGGCGTCGCTGCTGCTTCCGGCAGAATTGAACATGTTCCTGTGAACTTTCCAGGGTGGGGTGCGTCCTGTGGCTGGGAAGAATCTCGGCGCGCCGAAGCTTTCCTCGCTTATATATCATGATTTTAGTTTGGGACCCCCGTGTTGTGTGATGCGCGCATACTTGTATAAATACCGGAGCCATCCAGCAGGCCTCTCCTTCTGAGTTGACTACGGGCTTGCGCGATAACCCTCCTTATACTTACACACAATGGCAAACTACCTCACCAACAAGGCCTTGTTCCAGCCAGGCCTGTTCATCAACAACGCCTTTGTACAGCCAGAAGGCCCCGAATTTGAGGTCATTGACCCCGGTACCGGTAAGGCCTGGACTACCCTCGCTTCGGCCACTGCGGACGATGTCGCCACTGCTGTAAGCGCAGCGCAAACGGCTTTTCGGCAATTCAAAAACGTCACCGCCCGTGAACGAGCAAAGCTCCTGGTGGAGTGGGACCGCTTGATCCGCGCCAACAAACAGGATATCGCCATCCTGCTTGTGCTCGAAACCGGCAAACCGCTCAAGGAAGCAATCGCAGAAATAGACTACGCGCTCTCCTTTGTGTGGTGGATGGCCGGCGAGGCAGAACGCACGACGGGCTCGCTGATTAATGGCAATGGGCCGGGGCCCGGCGCAAACAATCGGTTTTTGGTCATGAAACAGCCAGTCGGCGTCGTGGCGACTCTCACGCCGTGGAACTTTCCCGTAGCCTTGTTTTTGAGAAAGGCAGCAACGGCCATCGCGGCGGGCTGTACGCTGGTGAGCAAGCCTTCGCCAGAAACACCCATGACGGCAAGCGCGCTGGCCAAGTTGGCATCGGAGGCAGGCTTCCCGCCCGGCGTGATTAACATCTTGCCTTGTAATGAAGAAAACACGCCCGCTATTGGAGAGGCCCTCTGCGTGCACCCGAAAGTCCAAAAAGTCAGCTTCACCGGCAGCACGCCGGTTGGAAAGCTTCTTTCTACACAGTGTGCGCCGCATCTCAAGAAGCTTACACTGGAACTTGGAGGCAATGGCCCATTCATCATCTTTGAAGACGCTGATCTTGAGAATGCCGTCGCCCAACTCATGGTTGCCAAATTCAGAAACGCCGGCCAAACATGTGTCTGCCCCCAGCGCGTCTTTGTCCAGGAAAGTGTCCGCGCAAAGGTCATTGAGCTCTTGCAAGAGCGCATGAAGAGTGACCTTGTAATGGGCCATGGCTCCGACGAAGGTGTCACGCTTGGCCCTTTGACCACTGCACGCTCCCTCACCAAGGCCAATGCACATGTGGCAGACGCGTTGGCCAAGGACGCTGTGCTCATTGCTCCTCTTGGCCGTGACACGCCTGCCAACGACGGCTACTTTTTCGCACCCATCATTCTTAACGACTGCTCCGACGACATGGCACTTGCCCATGCCGAATCGTTTGCCCCCATTCTGCCCATTTTCCCATTTCTGTCTGAGGCGTCCGTCATTGCCCGTGCCAACCACACGTCAATGGGACTGACTGCGTACGTGTTTACCACGGACGCAAATAGAGTCTGGAGACTCATGACTCAGCTTGATACCGGCAACATTGGCGTTAACGTGGGGTTGACGACTAGTGCCGAGGCGCCATTTGGAGGATGGAAGGATTCGGGCGTAGGCAAGGAGGCCGGCCAGGGCTACGGCATTGAAGAGTACCTCAAGGTCAAGAGTGTGACTTGGGGAATTGATTGGGACAACAGACCGTAGCGTTATGCAATCTAGCCAATATATAAGGCTTGCAAATACAGGTAAAGATAATTCAATGCAATAAAAAATGTATCTATACTGATGTACAATAAGTCGAGGCAAATCCTCGGAGAAAGAGAACGGTGGATGCAAGTATTGTGCGACAAAAGCTTCAGCAAAGGGGATTATCTTCAATCGCTTTCCCACGATTTCGACCTCTTCAATCTTTGCGCTCTTCCTTCGGCTCGATTCAACATTGCCAAAGTCACATCACTCCTCCTTCTTTGGCGGAAACCATGTCTCCGCCCAGCTTGCTCTTCTTTTGAAGCATCCACCCGCGTCCTCCTCCTCCGGCTTCTCGCCCTGACCTCCTCTCTCTGCTTTTGCACTTCCCATGATTTCGGGGTCAGGCTCCGCTCCC
>JAJMAG010000255.1:0-32229 GCA_030564905.1 Geotrichum fermentans
GTTCACTCCTTGAACCCTGTACCCTCCATTCCTGAGATTACCCTCCTGAAGGGCCTTACCCGGCCCTAGGCGTGTATAAATATCCATCCTCTCAGGACCTTCTGGTTCTGTAGGGCCTCGCTCCCTGAGGCCCTCCGCCTCCTGTTCTCTCATGATTAGCCCAACTGCCAAACATATCGGTAAGCCTAGCTCTATCTAGTTTAACCTTCCATAACCTATCTAACCTAGCCTAGTTTAATCTATTTTGTCATACTGAGACATTACATGATATAAGTATAAATTTATATTGATATAGTACTATACATACGATTGATCGCACGTCTGTAGATCCTAAAGGCTATGTACAGCTAGCGGCGCCTTTCAAGTTTACTTAATATCGATCTGGAGACCCCCAACACTAGTACTCAAACTGACTCGGACTTCATTGCCATACATGACCCTATGTAGGGTATCCTGTGCAGCTCCCAAATATTCTATAGTTGCCATCATAAGGTTTTAAACTTTACTGCTATTGATAGGGCCGGGCTGATTGATTGGAACTGGCATCAGAACGCGTACGTACCTTGGAGTTTAAAACATGATTAAGCTTAGGCTGTATATATATATACTCAAAGGCTACTAGCTATTATAGTACGTATACTAGCTACTCGTACATTGCAAGTACTATAGTATACAAGTAATATGATTTACGAGAGAGGTCTAGGCGCCAGCTGGCCGGCTAGCAATCCAAATTTAAGGGCGCCACAGAGGGCCGGCCCTTTTCTGGACATCTGGATGCAGTGATCGCCTGTGCATATCAGGCGTGAGAGTTTACATTCAGCAGGCTTCGGTGCAAAATAAGCAACATTGAATGCATGGAGTCTTAATTATAACTTCAACATTTGATCAGCTTGAAGTTTCATGAGCACAAGCTAGTTGTGAAAAGCACATGGCGTTTGAGTTTGGAGCGAGACCGCGGAAATCTGGGGCCGAGGACTGAAATCATGAAAGGCCTGATCAATATTCAGGACGTCAGTTGCACATACACGCGCCCGTACGCGCCCGCGCGTGGTGGTGTTCAATGTTTCTCGCTTATGGCGGGAGCATCCCGCCCGCCCATAATATGCGCATCGCTTCTCGGCCCTAGCTAGCTGGCTAGCTATAGCTACTACATGACCAGCTAGCCCAAATCAGTGATGCACACAAGTTCTACCGCCTAATGTTGGATCCTCGATCGAGTTTTGACGTTCAAAGAGATATCGAGATTTTTCTACTTGCCAGAGCCCGGGCATGCATATCCAGCCAACGCCCAAGTTAACGCCAGGGGCCTAGGCTCCAAGAGTCAACTTTGCTGCAATGCATGTGCCTTCCGAGTTTCGCTCAAATCCTATATTGATCAATATCAATCATGAGATATGATATCGTGTTACTACTCATTGCAAGCGCTATAGTATACTAGTCGTAATCGATATTCGCATGTAGATCGAACTCAAGTCTAAACCGCATCAGGTATAAAATTTAGTAAATACTTCAAGTTGAATATTGATTCGGGACCAGCATATACCATTACGGCCACATGCATGGTAGACATAATTAGCGTTATGCATATGTGATATGATCAATCCCGCGCCGCCTGCAAGAAACGATGATCATTGAAGGGGCCCAAGTTTGGAACTTACATACATGTACTACTATAGTACTACTATATATGTATACTACATCATCATTCAATGTTCAAGTTATTCATACTACAGCTGGAGCCCTCTAGAGCTCTAAAGAGCTGGGCCCCGGAAGTTAACGCCCTGCAAGTTAACGCCCTGCATTCAAATGTTTTTAAAGAAAGAATTAGACCTTGCACTTTATACCTTGTCGTATAGCACTTATCACATAGAACTTATCACATAAGACCCTTACTAGATTCAAGTGCTGCTTATCTTCTCAACCAGCACGGCTGAATATGCTCCATACTTGTAAACACGTGCAAGGGCAAGGGCACAAGTTTCTCAAAAGGCAGCAATGCAAGAAACGAGAGCGATGCTGTTGATTGGCCCGATTAAACTCCCAGCGGTTAGGGTCTCGTTCTCTTATCGCGGGGCTGTTACTGCCTCCAGATGTCTGATATCATCACCAGTCAGTACACACTAACCTGAGACATGAGGGCTAACTATTTACGTTGAGTAATTGCGTGCACATTGATGTGTGTGGTTGATTCAAGGTACTACACCTGAGCTGCAAGCGGTTCTCCGTGAATCATTGACCCACGCTGCCAACACTTTTCGTTCGCAAGACTCGGCTGCCAAGACGCCATGATACTGGTTTATTCGCACGTATCTTTATATCTTCAACGAGTCCCCACAACCAAAAAGAGGCGGCCGAACTAGTAGCAGTAAAATGACGGCCAAGGTTTGGGAAAGCAGCCCCTCGCCTATATACTACAGCATTATGTATGCTTTGGTCTCGAGCGCTTTCAACTTTATTTCGTACTATAAAATATTATCAATTCCCTCTCTCCTGTCCATCTGCTTTCCTTCTTCCTTTCTTGACAACACACACACACACACACACACACACACACACACACAGCTTTCTCTTCAGAACCTAAAAGAGAAAATGGGCCTCCTCGATAGAAACAGCTACGACGGCGACTCCGAGCCCTTCCACTCCACAGGGCGCGGCGGTGCGGGCAACATCCGGCACGGCGACGCACCGCGCGAGCCCACGTTTGCCACGGGCGGCTCGAATATCCCCGAGATCAAGGCCGACGCAGTGTACACCACGGGCCGGGGCGGCGCCGGCAACATGCGACAGAACGACGATCCTGAACTGGCCCGCAGGCTGCAGGACGTCGCCGACAATGGGGTCATCCCCGGCAACCCGAACGGCCCGGGCACTCAGCACCACCAGCAAGGCGAGGTGGGTGATGAGGCTGCGAGACCAACGTTTGCAAATTCGGCAGTGGGGCGTGGAGGCTATGGAAATGTAAGGGCGACACAGCAGGCCGCGGAGGCCGAGAAGCAGTCATTTATGGAGCGCGTCAAGGGCATCTTCAAGGGTGACGGCAAGGAATAAAGGAACGTCATCCACCAACGTTGAGGACACATATAGTGTGCAACAACTCATAGACATGGAAATGGGGTAACAAATTGCTGGGCCTTCATGGACATCATGATTTTTATCATTATGCTTTTTTTTTGTTTTTGAGTGTGCCTGTTAAATGTTGCTATTAATTCAAGTTTTGTAACTATAAATATGTGAGGCTATAGTTCACACTGACGGAGGTACACGGAAGAGGTCCATAACTAGATAAAATGGCTGTAAACAACTGGGATTCGAGTTCCATGAGTTGGCTAAGCTGAAGAAAGTCTCTATCTTTTTCATGGCCATCGACAGGGCCCCAGCTATAAGAACTTCTCTTCAATAGATAATGATCAGAGAGATCTTAATACATCTTTTCAGTTCGTCTGTTGATGTAACTGTCCACAAAGCGTGCTTTGATTAGTTGCGAGAACGGCCCAAAAACACAATCTCTTCGTCACTCGACTCATCGCTCGTTTCATTATCACTCCCGCTTCCTGACTCGTCCGTGGAGCTTTGTTGCAGCTGCTGATACCGGACCTGTTGTCGTTGCTGCTGACGCGGCTGAGGCTGGGAAGATCGTTGCTGCTGTTGTTTCTGCTGTTGTCGATGCTGTGGTGGCTGCTGTTTAGGAGGGGGTGTACGCGAATGTCCGCCAACACTGCGACTCACACTTCTATTACCATCAGGTTTTCGATCATCACGTTTCTTGCTTCCACGCGCAGGAGCTTTGCTCCTAGACCCTCCCCCGCCATTGTTCGTGCCTGTATTACCACCGTTGCCCTTGCCCGTATGCTCAAGTGCCCTAAGCTTGCGCAGAAACTCAGGCGAGGCAGACGCGTTAACTGAATAAGCGTTGGATCCAGGTCGCGCGATGAACTGCGCTTGTTTCTTCTCAAGTTCAACTGCCCGATTGCTATAGTCGCTCGATGTGACAGAAGGGCCTCGAGGCATTGACGGTAAGAGGTTAGACAGGTCTGATGCATTGCCATCATTATGTGAATGATGCCTAGACGACATCTGGAGCTGCTGAGGGATGGCCTTGCGACTGATCTGATCGTAAAGCTCGGGTTCGTCAATCATACCGGTGGATTCTTCAACTGGCGCTACGGAATCAAATTTGCGGCTAATCAAATCGTGAAGCGCGGCATCCTCATGAGCATCCATAGATCCTTCCTCGCCTGAACCCAGGGAGAATAATCTATCTTGCGTTACTTGCTCTCCACCATCTATCTCAACAAAAGAAAAACCTCCATCTTCAACTGCAAACTCATCCAATTTCAAAAATGTCACGGAAAGGCGGCTGATTTCAACACCCGTGAATAGAATGCACTGCGTGCGGTAATTTTCCTGAGATGACTTGTGTACTCTCGACATCGTGGCAAGCCCACTTGGTGTATCGTCCAGACCGCCGTGGATAGGTAATAACCCTGAACACTGAGTTTCTTCATCGTTTTCGTAAAGAAGGCGGCGTTGGTCTTGATGGCTTATACTGCTGACGCTCTTGTCACCTCTCCATGACCCACTATCATCAGTCTCTGTCACAGAGAGCTCCTCCTGTTGTCGTAGCACATCGTCAAAGTGATCCCAATTTGACCGAGCCACCGCAGTTAGAACATCAAACTGGAATCCCTTGGCCTTGCGCAGAAGTTCCAAAAACTGGGTAATCTTCACACACAAGGGATTATAAGTAGTGTTGCCAAGATGCCACTCTGTAAATCTCATGTCCTTGACTTGCTTATTGATCCAATCAAAGTAGATACGAAAGACGGGCAGTAAGGTCCGTACAGGGGCCTTGAGCCGACTGCCAAAAGAGTCAAGAATTCCGTATTCGTCCTGAGCAGCATGGTAGTGTACCACAGAAAGGAGCTTGTCGAGTAATTTGAGAGTCAAACCGAGGCATGAATTATAAGCGTCAAAGCTCTGGGCAGACTTATCTACCTCTCTGACTTGCTCATGGAGCCAAACAAACGTAATACCAGTAATGGCAAGCTTGACAAGAATCTTGCTGGGGATCAATCGTGCCTTAACTAACTCAAAAAACTTGTCCGTTAGTTCAATCTGCAGAGAATGAGAAAGCGAGTGGTCATGCCTCTTCATACTGGGTAAATGAGACATATAGTAAGTAGAATACAATTGCAAAAGGCGCATCAGATTCTCCTTGACATCTGCAACATTCTCCTTGGAATAACGTACTCCTGAAGCCGCTTTATCGTCCAATTCCTCATTAATCACATCTAAGGTGCTGTCGTCGACAGTGTCGTCGTTGGAACCGATCCCCGCGATATTCAGCTTGGCCAGGAACGAATCCTTGATCTTTAAAAGCTTCTTCAGGATAATGCGAAGGTTCGAACTACCGTCCTTGAATGGCTCATCCACAGCCACAGAGCGCAAAAAGTAATATGTGCCTGAAAAAATGTCGCCGGTAGAATATGAAATGTTGCCCAGCTGATTTAAAGGCATGCCTGAGGAGGGTTGGATCTTGAACGCAGTCGTGTAGTAAACCAACGCGTGGGTGAAATCCTGGTAGCTTGTCTTGGCCCCATTTGACGTCCTATATCTGGACAAGTCACCAAGATGGCAAAGGGCGTCGTGGACTGACAGGTGGATGGTAGGAATCATTGCTTGATTCGCAGTCGGCGTCGAAATCGATCGTGACAGGTTCAGATGCAAGATAGAGACCACGTAATGTAGCTGTGGCGTGAAGCCAAAAGTCTCCACTACCCTTGTCACAAACTGCTTGTAAAAGTAGCCAACATGCTTGCAGATCTTGTCAAACCGCTTCGTAGCCTGGCTCGCGGCAACCGGATTTTCTTGCACCTCATCTTTGTATCGACCTACCACTTCCGTTCTGTATTTGTTCACTGCAGGGTAGAAAAAGCTAACCCATAGCTCAGTCTGAAGTACGCGCGAATCCATGAGATCATCAAAGATCCAAAGTGAAAACTTGGATCCCACAAATGACAAGAACGCCTCAATAGAATCATCGACTTCTGCCACATCATGAGACTTCCCGTCCTCATCTTGATCCAACCTCTGATTAAGCCGGCCCAACAATGACTCGAGAGTCTTGCGCAGCGACACGACTAGCTCGCCTTTATCTTCTGACGCTTTGTCCTTCAATCCATTCATGCTGAAGATATGTTATAACACCGATAAATCTCCAGAAACAATAGTCATACACTGTGATGACTTATCTTCATAGTCTTAAACTTATCCCTCTGATGCGGTGGTGCTTGGACATTAACCAGCAAAAGCTTTTTTTTTTCAAAATTAGAAATGGCAGGTTTGTTGGACCGAGTTTTGGCGGTGCGTGCCATTTTGCTGACCTAAAATTGGGACAGTGCCACCGCGCGAATTTGGCAGCTTGAGGACCAAGAGATTTCACGAATTAGGATTTTTATTGATTTTTATTACAAGTCACGAATCTTGGCCAGAGCACTAAGACATTCGATTTAAACCAGCTAAGCTTGACTTTGTGAAGGCAACCTTAAAACAAACTTTCTTATAGGAGCATATCAGAGGAGGCTTCGGTCAAAAAAGTTCCAATGCTTGACATCATTCCAACGCTGCTTCTGAATTCAGGATAGGCGGATATGGTACCAGGAAGACAACCAGTATTGGGCTTTATGGAATTTGAAAAAGTGTAGCTTTTTAAAAAATTCCGAACGCAAATACTCAAAACCAAGGAAAAACTTCAGTTTTGCTCTTATACATACTGTCAAGGACTGATACGAGCTCCAGAGTCGTTTTTAAGATATTTGGTTACACTTGATTTACTGAAGGTTTAAGGGGTATCTACAGTTTGAACTGACCTCTCATCTCATGTACCCAGCTTGAACGTACAAATGTATGCTGTTGTAATCAGGCTTTTATGTTATTATTATTATTATTTGTTATATGTCAACTGCGGTTTACGTACTCTATAGACGTTATGTCCATAGTGTTTTTGGACTGGGCTGGAAGTAGATCTGCCGATTGAGAGATGAACAAGTTGGTCTGCTTTTACCTGCACTTTTGATCTTTAATAAATCTAAAGTGTACCTGGTGCTCATCTGAAGATCACTGTCAATTAGCAATATTAACCGAGAGTGTCGTGACGTTTTCAGGATCGATTTCAAAATTAGTAGCTACAAAGAATTAAAGAGCGGTGGTTGCATCGTTCATGGGCGATCAGCCTAGCACAGGTCGCTGATTGCGTTTCGCACCATGCCTTTAGAATCAAATTTCTTAATTGATCCTGAGTGCAACAAAGAATCTTGGAAATGTGCAGTACATGCAGACATGGGTTTTAATATAAAAGACGTACACTCAGATACGGATCCAGTGAAGAGCAACAGCCTGTAATGAAGATTCATGCGTGCTGTATATGGGCCGGTCATCTCAGATGTTGATCCTGTAAGCTGCTGAACTTACCGTGAATGGAGCTTTTTTAATAGTGATAACATATGGCATGGTAGCTGTACACAGGACGGAGGGTTGACTTTGGAGGTAGCACTGCTCATAAATGCTGCGAGAATTGTGTTTGTAATTCATGTCACTCGCTCAGCTTTGGAGCGAGGCATTCTTAGTGTTGTTAATATTACCGCAATATACCAACTAAAATATCCAGATAGAAATTGTAGCAGCCAACTAGATTCCCGGGGAACTGGAGTTCGTTAGTAGCGCTGATGGCCTTGTTCAAATCATTGAAGCTAGTTGGACAAAAAAAACGTTATTGCTATAGCTCTTTTGACCCCACTCCATGCAAAGAATGTGGAGTCTAGCTTTATACAAAAGTACCACATGTAGTAGGCATACATGTATGTGATGTGTGTTCAGCGGTACGTATTCGAATCATCATATGGGCCCAGGAGAATTATAAAGTGAAGCAATAGCAAAACATCGTATTCCACAGCTGCAGACATTAATTAATGGGGTTTTGAACGCATACACGCATGCTTTTGGGCCCTACATTATGTACCAAGCACAATCGATCTCAAGCAGATGCTGAACAGTCGAACTCCTCCAAGCACCACGAGATGGTGGAGCGTAATCAGAGCTGAGATATTGAAAATCTGTTTTGAAAACACAATCCTTTCCTAGTATCATTTGAACGGGACACTAAGCAGATATATTAACGTCATCGATCGATCCATCCAGCTGCCAGTGCTCGTCTCTAAATGTCGAAATGCTTACGGCGCAAATTTAAACCTACGTACTAGTAGGCTTAAGGGCCGCGGCACGTTCACACTCTAAATGGACCAAGGTGGTGACAAGCATGTGATTTTCTCGCGAGCCCCTTATTGACCATGCTCTTGATAAATGAACAGCGCCAAATGATAGTCCTTGTATCGGACTTCGACTAGAGCCCTTGGACTCTTGGACGCTGAGAACCATGTAATTGGTGAGGTCTCGTGAGCAACTTGTGATGCGTTGCTCAGTCTTTTTTTTCTTCTTGGGATGCGTGGGATGAACGTGAAAACACAGTATGGGCTACAAGCAAGGGGTGCCACTTAATTAATCAAGTGAGCAGCACGGGGTGGAGCTGCGTATACAGCTGAAGCGGTGCGCACTAATGGTCAAAATTGATCGATATTGATTTTATTGCTGTATGCGCGCCAATATATTTTTAAACTAGTGGAAACTCAGATGCCTACAGTAGTGTTAACTTCCGAGTGAAAAGAAAAAAAAACTTGCAGCTGTTGGTCTATAATAATAGAAATAAACGGTTGAACTAGCATCTACGCTGCGGCGTTTGCGTGGGCAGTAGACGACGCGCGCCGTCTGCGATGCGTTCGCCAATGGGAGGTGGCCGACCCCGCTACCTGTCGCGAACGCTTACTGCATGTGCTTTCGCAGACGCTCAGCGAGGCATCAGATTGCGAGTTCGAAACTCTCGGCACCAGCAGTACGCCAATACTAGTAACCGCAGCTGCAATTCGTGTTTCTCATGTTTGCCACAGGGTTGGACTGACGCCAAAAAACCTCGAGATCAGCGAGGATGGCCCGCGTAGAGCAGCGGCTTAAGGGAGCGCTCTTGACACTTGTGAAACCTCCTTTTCCAAAGGGACCAAACGCTGGCCGAGGCTTTTCATATGGCAGCACTTGAGGGGCACATACAAAAAAACTTAAAAAAAACCAAAATCCACTCTCGTTTCCGCATCTATTGTTCCAGCTGTGGGAAAAATGAAAAATGAAATTTTATTTTCCCGTTTTGCGCTGCTTTGGCGCCTTACCGATGGAGACCTCCCGCTTTAGGTAGAAAGGCTGTTCCTCGCTAGGACCCTTCCCAGCGTGGAAACGGACCTAAAATTACGGGGCCTGATGCAGATTTTTCCCCTCGAAAAGGTCGCAAAACGAGATCCTACCGTTTCAAGATTTTTAAGAAAAGAATACAAAATCCACCGTAGGCTCTTAATTACTTGCTGAGCGGTCTCCTTTGGGACTACAGCAGGACGTAGGCAAGCCATAACATGCTTAAGTAACAGTGCGTTTTGATCAACTCACCAAGACCTAGTACATATAGCCTTTTGAATTCAGAATTGTAAACATTTGGAAAGTCCGCGTTTAACATTGAAAGATATAAATGCCTGCTTCTCCTGGTCTCTGTGACTTGAAAAAAAATAGAAACATAGTCTAAAAGGTGCTTTCTGCAAGCCGTCATCATGGCTTTCTTCAAATCCCGTTCAAAAAAGGACACCTCCGACCTCGGCGAATTCAGTATAGGCACCAACCCATATAACTATGACCATGAAACCGCCTCAGGTCTTGGTTTCGACTCCAGCAAGTTAGCGTCAAATCCTTACACAACTCAAGTCTTTGACGATGACTCTAGCATAATTTCACATAAACCTTCGACACGCTGGGAGAGAGTAAAGGACTCGTTTAAGCCAGCCGATTTCTCGCAACTCGACTCGCTGGGCCTTTCGCCGACAGAAAAGGCGGCAGTAGCCACGGCAAACTATCCGTTGGCAAGACAGCTTAAAGGCAGACAGATCAAAATGATTGCAATTAGCGGAGCAATCGGAACAGGATTGTTTATCAGTACAGGACAATCGTTAGCCGTAGGTGGGCCCGGCGCTGTGATGGTTTCTTTTGTGATAGTTGGGATCATGCTCATGGCGACCATTCATGCACTAGGTGAACTCGCCGTCTGTTTCCCAGTAGCAGGCGCTTACACAACCTACGCCACTAGGTTCATAGACCCTGCTTGGGGATTCGCCATGGGCTGGAACTGCGCCATCCGCTGGCTCATCATGTTCCCGCTAGAACTGGTCGCAGCTTCCATTACAATCAGATTTTGGGCAGAAACAGGGAACTCCGCAGCATCAGTCAACCCGGCAGTATGGGTTGCGGTAATCTATGTTCTTGTCCTTGCAGTGAACCTTCTAGATGTCCGTGGGTATGGCGAGGCAGAGTTCATCTTCTCACTATTTAAAGCTCTTGCTCTGGTCGCATACATGATACTGGGTGTGGTGCTGGCAACAGGCCATGGCCCTAAAGGCGTCTTTATACATGAATCGTTCTGGCGCAACCCCGGCTCGTTCAGTTCTGGCTTCAAGGGCGTCATGTCCTGTCTTGTCAACGCCGCGTTTGCCTTCACTGGCACTGAACTCATTGGCCTTACGGCAGCAGAATCTTCTAACCCACGTAGGGATATTCCCAGTGCCGTCAAGCGCGTCTTTTGGAAAATCACTGTCTTCTATATTGCCTCGCTTGCCGTCGTCTGCTCTCTCGTGGCTCACAACGACCCAAAACTAACGGCCGGAAAATCGAGCTATGATCCATCTACAAGTCCTTTTGTGATATCCCTTCAGAATGCAGGATTGGCAACATTGGGTAGTGTATTTAACGGAGTTGTTCTTATTGCCGTTATATCGGTCAGCAATGCTTGCATTTACGCATGTTCAAGAACCATCTCAGCACTAGCAGCACAGGGCCAAGCCCCCCGTGTGCTAGGTTATATTGACCGGTCAGGGCGCCCATTAGCTGCCATTGGCCTTGCTGCTATTTTTGGTCTAATTGCCTTTTCTGCAGCTTCCGGTCACGAAGAGGAGGTACTGCGCTGGCTGTTGGCTCTGTCCGGCCTATCATGCATTGTGACATGGTGCAGTATCTCCGTTTCGCACATTCGCTTCCGTCTTGCTATGCGTATACAAGGCCGCAGTATCGCCGAAATCTGGGTGCCCAGTATATTTGGAGTCTGGGGCTCGTGTGTCGCCATCCTCATTGACTTCTTTGTTATTGCAGCGCAATTCTGGGTTGGCCTTTACCCCGTTTCAGGAAACGGCAAGGCAAACCCCAAGACCTTTTTTCAAACCACCATGGCGATTCCCATCATGCTGGTACTGTACTTCGGTTACAAGGCATATTACAAGACAAAGATCGTCGACCTCCGGGAAATGGACCTGGATACGGGGCGACGTGAAACAGATATGGAGTTGCTCAAAATTGAGATTCAAGAGGAGAAGGAGCGCATCCAGTCCAAGGGTATTTTGTATCGGATCTATCGCATGTGGTGCTAGGCTGGTACTCTTGAACAGTAATGTAACTTTGTGTGTTTTGTATGTATTATGTAGGAGTTGAATGGCATTGATTTCTTCCAAATTGCGTGTAACGAAGCAGGATTTCCCAAGCAAAATTGATCCCAGTAGATAGGGTTAGGTGCCATCCTGAGTACACACGATAGTGCTCAATTGGCGAAATCGCAAACTTGCAAAATTGGTTGTAACTTATAAAAAGAATACCAAGAATAAGAATAAGAAAAAATAATATTATTGAAAAGAGTTTTGTAGTTACTATGTGCTTTATATGCGTCTCCTCGATAGAAAGCACATTAGCCATGCCCAATGGGATGATGAGAGCTATGAAGTACAAGTATGTGGGATTCTTTTGACTGTGCCAAACAAATTTGGTTCACATTTTTCTCTTCGTCGTCGTAGAAGGTGATCCTAGCGAGTTGTATCCATAGTGTTAACAAATTCTTGACTTGATGTGATTCTCACCTCTAACTTCACCTATTTACGTTACTTGTACAAATCGATGAATGTGTCTGGATATATCAACTGATTGAAACCATTCCCGAGTCAATCAGTCACTCTAGTCATTGAATATTGCCATACCTAAATGTATTATTGGACTAAGGGCTGTGTTCAGTAAGCACCTTCAAACACTAAAGACGCTAGACTAGCTTCTCATGCACATGTATACCAACATTCCTCAAAACTTGAGATGAAAAGCAAGTTGCTAGAACAATGATTCAATATAAGAATATGCTCTAAAAAAAAGACGCTTCGTGGAAAATGGAAACAAATATAGAACAGATATGGTCGGGCATCCAAGCCCCTTGTAGTTGCTAACGTCATTGTATTTTCGAGCCAGCTCAAAATGCATGTTTCACATAGCGAGCAGCTTATTTCCTTCCTTTTCATTTAGCAGAAACATGAAATTCAAAGAGAGGTCGAGGGTTGCGGCCAAATAAAAACCTTTAACATGCATGTCATCATACGAATGACTTGTTTTTGAGTCTGAATCCCAGCAATGGGCTTCAATTTGAGCAGTGCCGTACGTAGACCACACAACACCTGAGAGGGTTTCAAGTTTTTTAACATTGAAGTACACATGTATGTATTCAAATTCCGCGGATGGCTGTGATGCATAGTTGTTGCGTACTTCATACGCACCTGCAGGAAATCCCGGGCTCAGCTGAAGCCAGTAAACATAAATGATCGAATGTTGAACGTAAACATGCGTCAAACCCACATTCTAAGTCTAATTTCGCAGCTTTATTAATGCTTTTGCAAAAATATTTTTATATACAATGTATTGCCACTTGTACTTAAAAAATGGTCATGTATTCTTTTAAGAGGCTCCAAACTTTAGCACTCTGCTCCATGGGTCAGCAGAAAAATTTTAGAACTGCAGACTTTCGATCTAAACCCACTCGCTATTATTCAAGTTAAGTTGATTAAAAAAAGGTTGATGCACTGCAAAAGTCTATTTCTACCCGGTGCTTAAGTTTGAAACTCACATGGCAGCCTGAGACAGCCAGACTGCCTAGATGTAGCAAAACCTAAGTTGGAATTTGAGTTAAATCTAAATTGTAATAACATTTACTCAAAAATGGTGCCTTAAGCTCAATTCCAATCTTCAGGATTAATATTTAGATTTCATGGTAACACACAGTGGAGGCGTCTAAAGCTTCTAGAGCTAAATAAACTACTATGCATCTAACGTCTTGAGGTCAAAGTTAAAGCTTAGACGTTCTGGCGCAGATGGCATCATGCCAGTGTTTGAAAGAACATTCCTGGCGGTAACTTTGAGAGCTTAAAAAAAGTTTTGAATCACAGCACATTTTTAGTCACTCATCCTTCGACTGCGGAAGCCTCACCAGTCTTCGAGAGGAGGCTGGCTGCTTGGCTTGCGTGGAAACTGCGTCACCAAATGGCCACGGGGTCCAGAGGAAGGGTCCTTTGGAACCCCCAGGGCCAGCGAAAGAGGAAGTGTCGTTTAAACTACATATGTAATTAGACCATCAGCACCACCAATTGATAACTAACACCAATTCTTTAGAGACTACAGCTGGCTGTTAAAAGGCCTGATTGAATACAAACTTTTAGTTGATGAATACATGGAACAACAATGAAAATAATAAAATATGCTTTCATACGCGATTTTCTCACATTCTCTTTTAACGTAAACTTTATTTTGTAAATCATCACTTCCATCATAGTTGTATAATATGTATTTTGAGAGCAATTGCATTTCTGAAAGTAATTCTAGAATGTGAGCTTCTTGCATATCTGAAGTCAATATACACTACTGTACTTAGCTAAAAACTCGAGTTTTTAAAACTTACATGGCTGTATTCCAAATGCGTTAAAGGTAAAAAAAATAATCGCTCTCAAGTTTAAACCAGAGCTTGAAGACAGTCAATTTAATTATATTTGTAGCATTTGGGTAGGAGTCTTAAAACAGCTGATCAATCAAATCTTCATTGCATAAGGCCGGTGATGTTCGTGATGATCATGACATAATGAATGGCATGGCATAGCTGATTTTTTAATAGCACTGAGGTCAATTACATTTTTCGAAACCATGAGCCCTTTGATGACCAACTTGCCCCGAGCATGCAGTATCATTTGAACAAAACAATGTCACCACACGTTCTTTTGCGGCCCTTTTATTTCTTGATTGCTAAAACGTTGAGTACTATGGGCAGCAGCCATCTCAATTTAGTTGATTTGTGTCAACAGCTGTTTATTATATGTTTGCGAAGAAAGATATCAAAACAGGCTTGGTTGAATTTAATCTGTTTATTGTGCCGCGTAATGATACTACTAGAGATGCAATAACTGTACAAAACTAGAGCAAGGCTTGAGCCAAAGCTTACTTGCACTTGCGATACAGGTATATTGCAGATCTATGCAATAAGTATGAAGACAAAATCACTAAAGGTTGTGGTAAAATTTATGATGATGAGAAGTCTGATAGTGGTTTTTAAATAGTGCGACTACAACGACTTGCATTTGAACAGATCACACTAGATATCTGTATAATTTGAAAAGTCACAATCCGTTTCCTTGGTGTTCTATAGCTTTACAGCTTTGGAGCATTCTGTGCCTATCATCGTTAAGGCATATCTCCCAGTGCTGCAATTTGTTGTCTACTAAGATGACAGAAACTATGGATTTCACAAAGTTAATATAGAACTCAATCTTCATGCGGTGATGTTGGGTTATTCCTCCGAGTGTCAAGGCCCTTTATCAATGAAGATGGCAATGCATCATGTGTCATTTTTCGAAAGCTTTGTGAAACTTTGAGATTTACTGCTCTTGTAAAATATTTTATTAGTGTATTTATCTTTAGTAAGTTTTGTATTGTTTGGGTCTTTCTCTGTACCACTCGAGGCCGATTTCGATTCTTTAACGTTTAACTTAGACACTCCCCTTTGATTTTACTGTATTTGATAACTCACAAAAAATGCTCCGTTAGCTTAGTTGGTAAAGCATCCTACTTATGTGGATAGTTACGATCAACATACCTAGATATGGGAAGATCATGGGTTCGATTCCCTTACGGAGCATTGTTATTTTTTTAACTTTTTTGCAAACCATATAGGATGTCATCATTCTTTCTATAATTTTGACGTCTAGACTTTTGCAGCATTGTTTTGCAAGGTTGGTTATGCTTTTTTTTAAATTTTTGCTGGTGCTCGAGGGCCTTGTCCACGTTGTTGCTAGGCTGAGTTCAGACTTTCTCATACTGACTAGTAGTTGACGGCACGCAACTACATACCAATCAGCAAGGAGCTAGACAAGTTCAAAGTTGTAGTTGTGGGGATTCATTGCGGTTAGACCTCGGTGCTAAGAGACGCTCATAATAATAATGAGATTGAAATCTGGTTTGTGGGGGGTCATGATGACAGAAATGTTTAAGTTCCTCCCAATTGCAATTTTCACTTTCTTGTCACTTCTCACTGTGCCATTTTGAAATGAGATATACACGAGTTGCAGCAAAGCTTTATACTGTAATCGTTCCTGATTTTCCAGGGGCCGTGAGTAGCATCAATCGCAGTGCATGTACACGACTAATAGCAATGATAGCTTGCGAATCGTATGAAAGTTCGTGAGGGTCATTTGGCAGGTGCGAGGGAATTGAAAAAGAAGAACGTTTTGCTATCTGGAGGTGAGCAGTTATTGGTGTGATTTCGACAATGCCGTATAATCTAACAACTAATAGGTCCATATTTGAGCAAGCATTCTGAGGACGGAAAACCTCTCGACATCAAGGGCTCAATTCTGACCTTGGACGTTGCCAACGAGCAGGAGGTTTTGAATCTTCTCAAGGCCGACATCTATACCGAGTCTCAGGTTTGGGATCTTTCGAAGGTCCAAATTTACCCATCTGTAGAAGCCATCAAATAAAGCATTCTATAAAGCATTACATTGAGCTGCGGAAATTCATAATTGCGGGTGGACGGTTACGTCGCGTTTGGGCTTTCGGCGGTATTTTGTTTAGGACGTGAGCGCTTGGCTCCGGCATTTAATTGATGCCTTCATTGTCGATATCATCCATATAATTGAAGAGATGTTCGAGTTTGCAGTGCAGCATACGGGCAACGAGTATCATGGCCTGTGGAGACGGTGGCACCAAATTCTCAAAGTTCTGAATGCGGGGCCCGGCTATGTGTGGGAAGGTCATCACATGTTAAATTTCTGGGAAAACCCTAACGGTCAACTCTTTCCTGCACTTGCGCATCTCTTCCTTTATATACCACAATAGAAGCACAAGAGGATTTTCCGCATTGGCATTTCTTCCTCGTATTCCAACTCTTTTTTTGCCTTCGCTTTCAATACTGCTACGCTGCTATGCTGAAACTCAGCATTGAAAAGGGAGCCTTCAAAGACTCAAAAGGCCGTGAGGTCGTTCTGCGCGGAATCAACTTTGCTGCGGACGCCAAATTACCTGCAGTTCCATACACTCCATCGCATGCTCCAGATAATGATGCATGGTACCAGGGAGACGATGTTTCCTTTGTAGGGTCTCCTTTTCCTCTTGCAGATGCAGACTCTCATCTTCAACGTCTCAAGTCTTGGGGCTTCAATACAGTGCGATATATCTTCGTGTGGGAAGCAATTGAACATGCTGGACCTGGAATTTACGACGAAGAATACATCGACTTCACAATACAAGTTCTGTACAAACTCAAGGAGTACAATTTCTATGTCATCATGGACCCTCACCAAGATGTTTGGGCGAGATACTGTGGAGGGTCTGGAGCGCCTATGTGGACACTTTATGCTGCAGGATTAAATCCTCGACATTTCAAGACTACTCAGGCTGCACTTTTGGAGCATCATTTTGCTGAAAACCCCCAAGATCGGCCCAAGATGATGTGGGCAAGCAACTATCATCGTATGGCTGCAGCTACACTTTTCACCTTGTTCTTTGCGGGTAAGACCTATGCTCCTAAATGCATCATCAATGGGGTCAATATTCAGGATTATTTGGAATCCCATTTCATTAATGCCTGCAGGCGACTTGCAGAGAGAATCCATCAAGAGGACAAAAATGAAAATGGTGGATTGGCCGACTGCGTTATTGGATGGGAATCAATGAATGAGCCAGGACATGGTTATATTGGGGACTCCGACATTACTCAAATACCCAAATCCCAACAGGTTAAGCTTTACACATGTCCCTCTGCTGCTGAGGGTATGGCACTGGGCTCTGGAATAGCTCAGTATCTGCCACGGTTTGAGTTTGGATCTATGGGTCCCAAGGTGATAGATAATCGATTTCTAGTCGATCCTAAGGGAGTCTCTGCGTGGCTTACACCTTCGGAAGCTGCTAAAATCGACAAGCATTATGGGTGGACACGCGGTCCAGATTGGGAAACGGGTAGATGTATTTGGAATCTCCATGGAGTATGGAAAAAAGGTGATAAAGGAACTTTTACCGTTCTCAGACCAGACTACTTTGCATTTGACTTGGTTGGGCGCCCTGTAGATCACAAACGATTTGTAGAAGAGGTCTTCATTAACCATTGGTGTGCTTATTCTAAAACTCTCCGCCAAGTGATCCCACACGACTCTTTCTTGTTCTTACAACCTCCAGTCATGGCCAGCCCTCCCAATCTCAAGTCTCGTGGGCTAGTTGACAAATACCTGGTGTACTCTCCTCACTTTTATGATGGTCTTACCTTGATGCTTAAACATTGGAACCGGAATTTCAATGTCGATGCAGTAGGCGTGATTCGCGGCAAGTATGCTAATCCTCCAGTGATGGCAATTCGCTTAGGTGAACGCAATATTCGACAATGTCTCGGGGAGCAACTTCGCACATTGAAACAAGAAGGAATCGAGGCTTTGGGTCCAGACGTTCCCTGTGTGATCACGGAGATTGGCGTTCCTTATGACATGGATGACTGCCAAGCATATAGAACGGGCGACTTCTCGGGTCAAGCGCGCTCTATGGATGCCAATAACCATGCTTTGGAATATGCCGGCTTGTCACATGCGCTGTGGGTATATACAGCGCGAAATTCCAACATTTATGGAGATGGATGGAACGGCGAGGATCTTTCAATTTGGTCAACCGACCCCGTGGTAAATGCTGATTATGCGCCAACAAAGATACCTAGCAACACATTTATTAAGCGTATACGGTCTCGCAATACTACTGCATCTTTTGAATCGGGGTCTTCCGTTACTGTCGGTGACAACACAGGTTCAGATTTTGACCTCAACCCATCTCAGACTGATGCTTCTGAAAACTTTGTTACTTCTACTCAACCATTTTCTGAGAAATTTCACGATCCATTCCCATCACTAGTCGGCGCTCGAGCACCAGAGGCGTTCATTCGTCCCGTTCCTGTAAGTGTTTCCGGCAAGATCATCAAGTATGGATTCAATCTCTCCAGATCTACATTCACGCTCAAAATTATAGGAAGCGGCAGCGCAGATAGCGGTAAAAGGAGTGATGCTAGCGATATGAGCAGTTTTGTACCCACCATTATTTTCATTCCAACATTCCACTTTCCAGTTCATCATACTGGCGTTTCTACGTCAGCAGGCATATGGAAGATTGACCGCGTAAATCAATTGCTATACTGGTGGCATTTGCGGGGACCGCAACAAATTCAGCTGACGGGCAGACTGAGATCAATAAATGACTCTAATGAGAACGGCGAAAAGGGTGGAACGCAGTCGTGTGTAATAACATAGAAGCTGAATTATTCTTCTAGTTCTTCATTGTCATTCTTATTTATGTTGCATACTCTTGTGTCTATTACCCTTGTAGTCTCATTTCATGTGTTGTAGAAATGGAAGTTCTTCACGTTCTTGAAGTGATGGCTTCTAAGCTAAACTTCTGTCGCCAGGTTCTGGAGTGCACTCATCCTATGTAACACGAACTAGTATAATGTTTTCTTTTCATTAAGAAGCAGTTATGCCAGGGTACGCCAAGGTATACATGTAAATATGTAATTTTAAGAAGAGGCTACAGATGCCCTTCTGTTTAATAACTCATATTTGAGTTGGCTGAAGAATCTAAACGTTTGGCAGCCATCCTGCCTTTGATAATACATGTTACGCGCATGGCACCGAATCTACCCGTATTTGCACCTTTTATTTTTGAGTTTTGAAAATCTGGCTTGATTATGTTTATTTTTCTGCGTTTCGCAACCTCCTTTCTACCTCCTTCCGGTGATTTTTTTTGAAGTCTACCGGCCATGATAACATCTTACCAAGAGTTATGGACATGGCATTTTCTGGACATTTTTGTCCAATATTCTGTTCTTCTCATTTTCAACTGTCCGAGTCTTGGACTGTTTTTTGTAACTGATATTAGTTGATATTTCTGTCTATTTTGGTTCAGTTTTTGAAGTATCGACCACCCAATTTAGCAGTTGGAGCTGTTTTTGATCTTATTGGATTTTATTTATAACAACACTGGCGTAAACTTTAGGAAGCCGGGAAGGAAAATATCCAAAATAGGACCGTTTCTTGAAACTGAAATCGCCAAAAGGAGTAATAAAATCATGAGTCTCAATATGATTTCTCTCAACTTTCTAATTACAACTAGAGCTCATACTTGCCTCACGTCTACTAGTTTAGTTACCGGTTATACTTGAAAATAAGAAACTTGGTGAATTAGAAATATTATTTATAAATATGGCGTCGATTTCCTTGAATGAAGAATCTTTTTTTTGGAAAATACCACAAATTTCACTTCACAGTCCGCACATTAGATTTTCACTTTATATCTTCTTTGACCATTACCTTCACGCAGCTTCATTGAACAATACCTCACTTTAGAGACCTTCTTGAACAATACACATCTTCTTTGAGCAATACCTCACCTTAGACAGCTTCCTCTGAACAATACCTTGCTTTAAACAGTTTCCTTTGAACAATACCTCACTTTTACAACCAGCATTTCTAAATATAATGGATTCTACAGATACACCCCGCAGTAGAGGCCGCTTTGTATTCAACATCGCACGTCAGATGGCATCGGTTATTAACCGGCCTTTTCGGTCTTCACGAAACACATCACAAAGTTCAACTGAAGTCAAAGACAGTTCAGGAGATACCACAAAGATTGACCAACCGTTTGATAACTCACAAAATACCACTGAAATCCCGAGACCCTCTGGCGGGCCTCCGCCTAGAGTAATATACGAAAAAGTCGACCGGCTGGACTCGATATCCTATTTATGTCTTGACGAGGACGGGAACTCCACAGTGGCTACTGAGCCTGACATATGCATGTCGACGAACGATTATACACAGCTGGTCTGTGATCCTGGACAGGCAGCAAACGTCTTAAGAGCCCGGGCCAATACCCTCGCTAGGCAACAGGAAGGCGTGGCGACCGAGTTTGGGGTTGACGAAGAAAAGCATTTGGGTGCAAACAGCAATGCACTGGTCCCGGTAGGTCATTCATGGGACGACCCCGACGCTTGCCTGGAGGAAGAGTACTACGAGGTCGACATGTACACGTGTTCACGGAAAGATGCAATCAACTTCGAGCCAGGGCCAGACCCTGAAGGAGCTCTTGCCAGCCTTATGAGAAAGTCAACTGTACTCATCCCGCCGTTTGCCTTTACACAGTACATGCGGGACAAAAGATTCAGAGTTGAAGACTTCCAGAATGGTGCCCACGACCCCAAAACGTGGGGCTATAAGAAAAAGTTGGCTCATACCATTCTATACGGTCTCACTACTCTGGTCTCTCAGTACAATAGCGCCGTGATGGGACCGATCATGGGCGACATTCAAACACACTTCAACACTGGGTTCAAGGCTGCCGTGCTTACCACCAGTCTGTACATTATTGGAATTGCCTTTGGTCCGATTCTGTTTGCACCCATGTCTGAAGTGTTTGGCCGCAAATATTCTACTCTCTTCCCGTTTCTCTTTGCTGGTATCTTGAGTTTGGCCGCAGCCTATTCGAGCAGTTTCCCAATTATCTTGTTGTTCAGATTCATGGCAGGCATCTTCTCGGCAGCTCCTATTGTCATTGGAGGTGGAATGCTCTCGGATATTTGGGAGGCCGCAGTTCGAGGCGATTACCTGGCAATCTACTCCAACTTCGTCACACTTGGACCGTGCCTATCTCCCATAATTTCAAGTGCCATTATGCAGTACGATGACCAAACCGACTGGAGAACTGTCATGGCGTTCAGCGCAGTGTTATACTTTATCATGTTTTCCATCAACATGTTTGCCCTCAGTGAGTCTTACAAGCTTGTGCTCCTCCAGAAAGAAGCACAAAACATGAGAGCTCGCACTGGTAATCGATTGTATCATACACTTGCTGATTTACAGCCTCTCACAGCATCGACATTTGTGAATAAGCATGTTCGAAGACCAATGAAAATGATGTTCACGCCCATTATCGCCGCCGTGGCCGGCTATGCCGCATTTGTGTTTGGTGTGTTTTATCTCGTGGCAACTTCCGTCACGCAAACATTCTCTCAATACAGGCATTACACCGGCATTCAAGCAGGAGCTCCCATGTTGGCAATGTATTGTGGGGCCGCATTTGTCGGCATTCCCATCAACATTGCCTTTGGTAAGAGATACCAACGCTTGTTTGAATTAAATTTCAACCGCGCTCTCCCTGAAGAAAGGTTATACCCACTGCTATTCTTTGCAGGTCTTATGCCATTGGGCGTATGGCTATTCGGGTTCACCATTGCGCTTGACTGTCACTGGATCATACCTTGCGCTGGCTTAGCCATGATGGGAGGAGGGTTTTTCATCATTTTCCAGGGCTGTCTCAACTATCTCGTGGATGCCTTTCCTAAGTACGCAGCATCTGCCATTGCAGTTAATACATGTTTGCGGTCGCTCATGGCAGGGTTTTTTCCGCTGTTCTCCAAAGAACTATTCCATGCTTCGGGAATAGAGATGGGTTGCTTGTTCATTGGACTGGCTGCCATGCTGTTCATGCCAATCCCTTTTGTCTTGTACGCTATCGGGCGCAAAACAAGGCAGAAGGTCAGCTTCGATTAGACTAGAGTAGGAGCGTTGGCTATATTTGTTTTATTAATTCTCTTGTATATTTTTGTTATTTTGCACACATGCATTTGCCTTTAATAGATTATTAATTTTTTTCTTTGGTTCGCATGCTCCCTGAAAAGGTTTTGGGATAAGAGAATGATTATGATAGCGCTCGCGTCACATTTCTTGCTCTCGATGCCCAAACAGGCTGTAGATCACGGCGCATAACAACCCTTCTCCTCTTTTTTCCCTTCCTCTGAACATCCAACCTCCAAACTTTGGATCAGCGAAAAATATGAATTCCCTAAAACAAGTCTTTGATAGGTATAATATCTCTCTCACTACGTGGGGCCCAATGGCTCTGGCTTTGGTGTTAGGGCTGGGGTCTGTCTTTTTATACTATTGGGCATATTCGCGCCCTCGCGAGCCGCCGCTCCCAGAAGAGAAACGCGTTGGAGGATCCATTGCCGAGATCCTTGTATTCCCAGTCAAATCGCTCGCGGGGCTGTCTCTGCAGGAGTGTGAAATTGATGCGCATGGATTCAAGTATGATCGCATGTATATGATGGCCGTTAAGGAAGTCATGACTGCGGAGGAACTGGCGAAGAAGGGCGACGATAGTCCTTATGCTGGCAAGAAGAATATTCACAAGTTTCTGACCCAGAGAGAGTATCCGCAGCTCACATTGGTGAAGCCTACTGTTGATGAAGCAAGCAGCACACTGACCCTCCGGTTTAAGGGCGACGACCATGTTCTGACACTGCCATTGGATATGAGCAAGACGCTGGAGTCAATTGGTTCAGACGGCCTCCCTGTTATGGAAACCGTCATATGGGATCAGTTCGTACACGCTTACGATCTAGAGCCGGTCGCGCAGCTGAGTGACCCAACGGGCCACATTCTCAAGACCGCAACGCCTATCTCCGACTTTTTCACGCAAGTTGTGAAAATCCCCATCGGAGTAACTCTGGTATATCCTCAGACCCGTCGTAACGTTGACGAAAAATACAATGGCCCGCCTCCGAAGGAAATTGGTCGCGTCCCGCAATCCAGCTTCCAGGACTACTACCCTGGCAATCTGGTCACACAGGCGTCCATTGACGCGCTGAATGAGAAAATCGCGGAACGAAACGAGTCCTCGGAGCCTCCGCACAAGGTGTGCTCGCTCAACTTCCGGCCCAACCTTGTTCTCACTGGCACGGTTGAGGCGTGGGACGAGGATGACTGGAAGGACATTACAATTCAATCCAAAGACGGCAAGAATAAATACGACTGGTTCGTATCTTCCCATAACGTGAGGTGCCAAGTGCCAACCGTGTTGTTGGAGGAAGGCACATTCCATTCAAATCGAGAGCCGTACAAGACAATGGCTTCGTTCAGAAGAATTGACAAAGGGGCTCCTTACACGCCATGTTTTGGAATGAACCTGGTTCAAAAGTCGTACGGCTACAAGTTGTCTGTGGGTGATAAAGTTACTGTGAACAAGCGAGGTCCTCATCACTACGTTATGTTATAGTCCCGGGGTTTAATTTGGCAATTGTGTGAAAAATGTGTATGTAGAAAAGACTAGTTATTTTTAATCCAAGGAATAAGGTGTTGATTTTTGGTAGGACTACAAATCTCCCTGCTAACTGTTGGTTTTGTCTGTTGCCAAGTTTCTATAAGAGAGACTTGTTGATTTGCCATGGAAGGATTTGAAATTCCATTAATACGACGAACAACCCACAGAGTTCCATTTGCGGATAAATAAAAAATAAATAAAAACATCATAAAATAAATTTCTATCAGCCAATTACAAAAAAAAAACATTAAAAAAAAATAAATAATCTAAAGATCATTGAAGGAAAGAGAGGAGAGTAGGATAAACTAACTAGTAGTCAAGTAACTCCAGAAAAGTGTACCTGGTAGACCTAATTATTAATAAGGTCAGAGACGGCCATTCCATGGGTTGTAGGAGTATGGCTCGAAGTTGGGCTGGATGCACCACTAGCAGAAGCACTTGATGAGGTGCTATGTTGGCCACTGTGCAAGCCGCTACTAGTACTCTTGCTTGCCAGAGCGGGAACGTTTGTAGTAGAGGAATGATTAGAGGAGATCGGCGACGGCAGAGAAGATTGTTCAACGGCAGAAGTCATATGCCTCAGAATAGGATTGTGAGGTGACGAAGATAACGGCGTGGCATAAGGCGATACAGTTGTGCTAGTCATCGGATGTGACGTAATGTTAGTGGTGGGGGGAGGGAGAGTGGATCCTCCAATTTCCATAGGCTGCAAAGCCGGAGGAATAAATCTTCCTAGAGATAAAGATCTGATACTTGGAAGCTGAACACCCTGGAAGAGGTCTGCAGAGTGAAGTCGGGGAGAGTGAGCAGGCGTGCCAAGGGGAGTGTGTTCAGGAGTAGGAGACGTAGAAGCAGAAAATATCGGAGAAGGAGGAGCAGTCGTGACAGGAGAGGTGGGTCTCGATCGCTTCGAGCGATGTTGAACTGCTTCGTCATCATCCAGCTTGGATTTACCGTGGGCAGCAGTGAGGGGCGTCATTCTTGAAAGGCCAGAAAATAAATGACTGTTATGGGAGTGAGAAAGAGGGGTCTGATGAAGTGGAGAAGAGTGATGAAGAGAGGGCGTTGAAGAGCCGGAAGGAGTAGACGAAGAGGACTGGCTAAAGAATGTGGAGGATGAAGCACTAAAGTAAGACGCCAAAGACGGAGAGGAGTTAGAAGACATTTCGGGAGACCCATAAGTCTCTTTCTCCAATTGTTTAGTAGCAGCATTTGCAAGAGCATTCATTTCAAAAGAGGAATGAGCTGACCTAGACAGAGGTTGGCTCAGCCGAGTAAATTGTTGAGGCTGTGAGTCCAAAGGGGGAAGGTAGTGTGGCAAAGGGCCACTCTGCGAATGTAGCGTAGGTGACGAAGGAGACGAGCTATACGGCGAGTTAAGTGCTGATGACAGCTCACTTCTAGGGAATGGATACTGCGAGGGAATAGCTCCTGATGGAGGGTAAGCTTGAGCCATGGGAGCTGTAGGGGAAGTCGTGGAAGAATAAGATTCAGGTTCGTCATAGTGGTTCGTAATATTGGAAATCGAGGTGTTGACTGACACATGATGGCGATTCATATCATCATATTCATAGCCGGATTTTCGTTTGTGGAGGCTCATATCGATACCATTGGGGTCTGGAGCACTGCCGACTGGCACCAAGTTGTACTTCATGGTACGGTTATTACGGCGGGAGTTGGGGTTTGTATGAATTCTAGAGTGTCTGGTAAGCTCGTCTGAGCGTGAAAATCGTTTTGAGCAGCCAGGAAACGTGCAAGCATGAGGCTTTTCACCTGTGTGAGTTCGGATATGGCGTGTCTGATGCTCTAGTCGGTGGAAAGCTTTCTCACACAGAGGGCACTTGTAGGGCCTAGGCAGTTCGGGCTTAGCGGGGGAGGCTGATGCCTGAATGGGATGATTATCGATATCGTCGCCCATTGTTTGCAGAAGGTTTCTTGGTGGGGTTAATATTACGATTCAAAGTTGCGATAAGTTGAGTTTTAGAAATGGTGACAAACTTCGGACTTACTGGGAGACAAATGTAGCGTTTGGTTAACTGGCTATACAAAGCGATTGCGGGAACAAAGATTCTCAAGGAATTAAAATCGAGCAAGGGGAAAAAAGAACGAATAATGAGTGGTCAGGGAGTAGGAAAGAAGAAGAAAATTTTGACAGTCGTTTTTTTTGGTTTGCTGAGATTTCGTATTTTCGTTCAAGGTTTCTGGGTGGAAGCCAACTCTCAAATAGGTTTGGCGTGGCCGGAAAAAAGGTAAAGCGGGTGTTATGTGAGGAAAGAAAGAAAGGGAAGAGAGAAAGGTATAAAAAAAACCTTCTTGTTGCTTTAGACGGGGTTCTGGAGTAAAGTCGGTGTGTATGGAGTAGAAAGAACTTTAGAAGAAGGAGAAGAAGGAAAAGAAGAGAGAAACGAAGAGTTAAAAGTCCTAGAGGAAGCGGAAAAATAGCCAGGTAAGGGTTTCGAGGAGGACGGCTTGGCTAAGGCGCAGTGACGTTTTTGAACGCCGGCCCATTAAGCGAGAATACTGTGGGCATTATTTCTCTCATGGGATGATGATGCTCGAGTTGGATTTTTGGTGAGCTCAGCCAGGCTGTTCCTTTTTTGATTTCTTTTCTGTAAAATCACCTCTTCCTTACAGCTGCTCAAACGTAAGAAGTGGGCCGAAGTGGACAAAAGATATCATGACTTAATTAGTACTTAGTACTAGAAAAAAAAGTTTTCATTCCATCCCCATGGCTTTACACGGCTGCTTGAGACACTTTAGCAGCAACTTCTAGCGCGATATGCGTTGAAGTTGACGGCCATGATGTGAGGTATGCAGCGTCCTTAAAACGAGTTCACAAAATAAAGGAACACATTATGTGTTCTATTATAAAAAAAAATATGATCATAATCGCCATCAGCGGCACTCTGGAGATTGTTTTCAACGAACGTTGCATGTTGTACAAGAGAGTATACTACTATTATGGGGTCATCGCTCCTGGTTACTACTGGAGGATATGCGCGGCCAACGCGGCGACCCCAGCTCGTTCCGCCACTTGGATACTGCATTGAGAAAGAAACGCAGTCTGGGGGGGATTCGGACTCCGCCAGCTGAGTCGCGTTACCCAGTTGGAGAGAAATTCCACGGTACCTACCAGTGACGATGACGCAGCTGGCGAGGGAGGCCGGCCTGTCAGAAAAAAACAAAAAAATAAAAAAGAACCAAGGCGCTGATCGCATGCACCAAAGCAGAAAAGGTACAGAATTTATCCGCCGCAAATTTATCCGTTGCAGCGTGCTGCAGTCGACGCGCGCGGACAGATAATTACGCAGAGACAAATTCAGGTGACTTTCGCCTTCCATGTATTTCTTGTACCGTGTACAGCTAGCGTTTAAGGGCAGCCAGCTTCTATGTAGATAGTCGAAGTCGATGATACCCTTGGAAAACGTCTACAGCACCGTTACTTGCAAAAGGTTCACTCCTCGTTATGAATAGCATCACTCTCAAATGAACAGCCACTTGAGTATTGAAGACGGCTGCGCTCCACTATCTGGCCACTCTGTCAACCCTTCAAGAGTTCAACATTTTGGCGCAATCACTGATCAACAGCAATATTGAATGCTGCGCATTGACGCTTTGGAACATTGAACTGCATCTACTGCCTTTCCTGTCCCTCCTGCTTCTCGCAGATTGATGGCAACATTGAAGCTCGGAACATTTCAAGTTTCTAAATGGTATACTATCATGTAATAGTGTTACCTCCTGCAGACTTCGGATTAATTATTCTGTTGAACTGCCCATATATATAGAGGCTGGCCTGATAGTCTAAACATGAAATAAAGGGAGCTGATATCATAGGGTTCAGTGTTCGTAATAAATTGAATGTATGATATGTGAATACATAGTAAGTTATAGGGTGGAGCAAGATGTTCTTGTTTGATCTCTCCTATGTGGAGCCTTTCCCTTTCCCCTTTCAGTAGTGGAGTACGATATCCATTGGCCTTAAGTTTGTCGCAAATATTGTAAACTGTATTGAGATGAACTTTGTGTAGATATCTGTCGCTAATGAGGGATGAGATAAATTGATATAGAGTACGTAAACCGCAGTTGACATATAACAAATAATAATAATAATAAATAGTAACCTTCATAGAGTTCCACAATGAGACGATTGCGATTACGATAATATCAATAATTCTAGCTGCACGCATACTAGTACCCTCATCAATCCAACGAGGAGGAGCATTGAACTTCATTGCAACGTAGCTTCAAGATTTCTAGCACTATTAAGCACTACTGGCTAGCTAGTGGTCAAACTATAGCTAAAGGTGTACCAGATATACTACATATGCTTGTACGTATACGACACTGGATTAAGCTACGCAGTACGCGCAAGATATGACCAGAGTTTTTCCGATGACGTCCTCCTTCAAGGACGCCGTAACCAACCAACCAAGTCTTCAATGTTCTAAAAACTTTTTCTTGCGTCAATAGAAATTACTTTTGGCACACAAAAGCTAGTGCTACTAACATTAGATGCCGCAAGGAACCCTTTATGCAATTATGGCTTCATGGGCCGGTCTTTGAAGTGCTCTGCAGTGCTCCGATATCATTGTTGGTCGGCCCTGGAGGCTTGGCCGTGGTTATGGACGGCATTGATAGGCAAACGTTTGATAGTTAAGGCATTCCGAAGCGTGCTCTTATTTTTATTTTTGCAAAACTTCAATGCTTGAGCATTGAACATTGCAAACATTGAAAGCTTCTAAATACAAGCTACTATCCCCCTCGTACAACACGTTCAGGTCCTAACTTTGAAGCTTTCAACCCCACACCTGCTGCTCCTCAATCCTGCATGCTTTCGCCGGCCGAGTTTCAATTCGGAACCTGTTGCAATACCGAAGTTCTCCTTTCCTTGTTGTTTACCTCACTGGCCAGACGCTTTCTGGACTCCAAGTGCTAATAATATTGGAGTCTTGTTTTACTTGTAACGTCATCATTGATGTCGGGATACATTCAGCACTGGAGGTTGCCGAATTCCCGTGCGCTCAAATTCTTTTCTTTTTCCCACAGCGCTGCTTGAATTCATGTGAAAATTTTCACTCTTGAATGCTTCTCAAATATCTTCTCTTTTGTCTCAATCAAATTGAAAGTCGGAGGTTCAAAGTTTCAAGTAGTAATTTCTACTAAGTATGCTATAGTTCTATCCAATAGCTACCAATAGTACATCAATATCATCATTGGGGTGAAGAGAAGAAGACTTGGGGGATCGGCAAGGCCGCCATAGTCCCTACACTCTATTGTGCACATGCGCACATATATGGTACATAATATGTAAGCCTTAAAAATTTTTTTGCTTCCGAAAAGACGGCAACGTTGAAGCCTCAGTGAAGATCATTTTTTCGGACCTCCGATGTCTAGTACTATAGTCTAGTAACATCGAAGCCCTGCGCGCGCTGTCAGCTCGAACGTCAACTTCAAATATTGTCCAAAGAGGAAAAAAACCATCATGAGAGTTCCATGACGCTCCCCCCGTCTGGAGCTGGAAAATTTTATACAATATAATATTGCTTAATTTTGGGTGCAAGCTCTACGGCGTGGAATATATGGAGACTTGGAATGGGGAAGTCAACGCCCGTATAATATTTTATTTCGGCAAGGATCCGATCAATGGATATCATGGATTAGTAGTACAAAATTTTTTTCCTCTACAGCTAGCTGTAGAGTATTTACACAGTGGCGTCTAGATTTTCTTTCTATGGTGTCAGGTGTTTTAGAAGCTATATCGTTCAGACATCCCCGGAAATTGACGTGCAAATGTGTAGCTAAAGCGTACGCGTAACAGGTCTAAAACCTCAACGTACGAACCACTCAAATTCATTTCAGAGTTTGCAGAAATGCAGGAGCTTCAAAGTTCCGACTCATGCTCAATTTGGTGTCATAGAAACCTTGTGAGTTGTGAACATATTATATACGTGTACAGCTGTACATGTATATACATGTATAGACCACACGAACGCGAACGGGAGTGTTCTCATAGGGCCGGATAGAGCTCTACGGATGCAAAAAAATATCCTGCGCAGCAAGCATTTGTACCCCAGGCGCCTCTTAAAAGGTTTTACACAAGCCTTGAGTGGAGTAAATATAAACTGGCATTAGGTCTGGGCATCAATGTAATTGAAATCTAGTTGATATACATGGAGGAAGGAGTATAAGAAGTAAAGTCAAATCCAACGTTGAACTGGCTATTTACGCGCCACAAGAGATAAACTCAACGCTCTCGCACTTCCAGCCGATGAAAGCCTTGAAGGAACCGATTCCATTTCAAGCGAGAGATTCCAGAAGAAATTGAATGTCTAGACCATCTAGGCCATTTAGACGCTCACCACTACTAACAAACTCTGGTCTCCCGGGGCTCTTAGCTGGCTGCTAACGTCTAAGGAGTATAATAACCCTAGTTGATACATAACAAGAATATTGATGGTCTTGCAAAACAAAAATTCACTAGTTTTGTTTGCTGCCTACGTTGCGAACAGAAGCCTTTATAGATTCAACTCTTGATGGTTTTCAAACTCTAAGTAGTGGCCAGCATTTGGAGCTCTTTCATGTCTTTGTAACTGTAAGACACAGGCTTATGGCGGTCTTTGCCTGTACAAATTGGCTTTTATGTAGGCACTGAAATGAGCCAAATACAAATTAATAACTAAGCGAATCAGCTGAATGCTCAACTTTTTTTTTTTAAATTGTTCTAGTTCTCAAGAAGAGTGGCTTCACAGTCAGCGTCGAAAGTGTGGTTCGAAACGCCTAACAACGAGGATCTGCACACCGATTTCACAGTTGACGACGACTTGGTTGAGCGGCACTACAACGTTGACGTTAGATGTATGTGTAAGGAAATTCATGCCGGAAGTGGCCCTCTGAAAATCCTCGAATTGAAAGAGGGTGAGAGAAAGAGAAGTAGAAGAGGAACAGCATTCTTGGGTACGAGTTCTATCTCGTGGTGTTTTCGCCGGTAGGCCTCATAGCCCAGCCATCTTTGGGGACCTATAAGGCAAAATCTTCCGCAATCTGCGAGAGCCGCGGCGCTCTTTTGTTAAAGGGAGGCCCAACTCGCGTGAGATAGAGCTTACAACCCTTACGTCGCCAAACGGCCACCATGGCAATTCCAGAGGGATCCTTTGAAGAACCGGTTCGAGGGGAAATGTCGACTAGACCACTTAGACTATCAGCTGGCTGCTGACGTCTATTAAATATAAGAACTGTAGTTGATATGTAACGATAATAAGAACAGATAATTAGCTGCTAACTTTTGTGATTCTTAGCGCGGGTCACTACAACAGCAGCCATAACGCGTGCACCATTGTCCATCACCTTTGAATAACAAAATCATTTAAAACCATGGAATATATTTTATGGTTCAGAAATAATTTGGGCAAGAGTCGATCCGCACTTTATCAAGCTCATTATCTAGTTGATGATGACGATGGTGATGATGAATTTGTTTGTTGCCCCGTTGAAGAGAATATCCAGTTTGCAGTAAAAAAAATAAATAGAAAAATAGTTTGACATTATCGTCAACGCAGGGCGCTTGATTTTGTTACTAAGAACCGCTTGCTTGTTGAGTTATAGGCTGTCTTTCTGGAGTGAGCCCCTTCGCCGCTGGCTAGCTATGTATACACATATTGGCAACAAGTTAATCCCTTTCAAGTCTCAAGTCTCAAGTCCCATGCGCCTCTGGTGGAATGTTATCCCTACATAAGCAAACATCTGGAAGCAACAGCGCTACTAGACATACACGCCAACTTCCTTTTTGCACTGTGCATCGCGAGTATTTACTTCACGTAACATACACGTGCATAGGCGTACCGTACTACAACAAGTGGAAGTGGAGGAACAGCTGGATTGGTAAACCTCCCTGACCCACATCCTAGCAGCCCGCCAGGTTTCCGCAGGCAAACGAGAGTGTTTTCAAAATTTCAATCAAAACAATTAAAATTCCTCTAAACGATATACGTAACTTTCAAAAATTATACTAACAATAAGAAAACAGGACCCGGCTGTGACTATGAGGTGAGACATATTTACTTGGAGGCCTCGATCATCTTGGAATGGTCGGCCTCATCAACGCTGGAGGTGGAGGCAATGCCCTCGACTTCCTCGTCAATGGCGTCAATGGTATCACCCTCGTCAGCCTCCTGGGGGATGAACAGGTTCATGATGAGACCAATGAAACCAGCAATGGCAAAACCAGTCTCCATGACGAGCTCAATGGCGTCAAGGAAACCGCGGAGACCGCTGTTGTCACCGCCGTAGGTAAAGAAATAACTGAACCAGTCGGGCACCATGGTGGCACCGATGCCGAAAACAAGCGACGTGGTCAGCACGAACCGGTCGCGGCGCGTGAAGGGCGTGGTGGCGATGATGCGGAGACCCGAGACACAGACAGAGGTGAAGAGGAAGGTGGTCATGCCGCCGAGCACCGCGTCGGGGATGGAGACAAGCGCGGCGGCGAACTTGGAGAAAATGCCCATGACGATGAGGAAGAAGCAGCACCAGTAGCCCACCATGCGGTTGGCGCACTTGGTCAGCGAGATGACACCGTTGTTCTGGGCAAAGGTGGACATGGGGGTGAGGGTCATGAGG
>JAJMAG010000256.1:0-31993 GCA_030564905.1 Geotrichum fermentans
GGAGGAGGAGGAGGAGGGCCACCAAAGGCCGGAGGTAATGGTGGTGGAGGCGGAGGAGGTGGACCTCCGAAAGATGGTGGTAATGGTGGTGGGGGTGGAGGTGGAGGACCCCCGAAGGATGGGGGTAATGGTGGAGGTGGAGGTGGAGGTGGAGGTGGACCTCCAAATGCCACTGGCAATGGAGGAGCCGGTGGAGGCGCAACGGCTATAAGGCGCGATTCTGAGGAAGGTTCTTCTGATGAAGTATCGGTAGCTGATTCTACAATTTCGGTGAGATTCGAAGAAGGAGGTGAAGAAGGTGATCCAGAGGGTTTAAGTACAGCATCAATGGCTTCCTCCTTGTCATCTGTCTTTTCCACTGAAGTAGCCGATGCTGTAGTTTGTACAGAAGAAGCATCGTTGGCTGTTGAAAGAAACGAAGAGTCTTCACTTTTGGCTCCAGCATTGAGTACCCTTGGATCTAGAGTTGGAGGGTGATTAATTATACTCGTGCTTACACTCCTCCTCTGAGTTTCCACAGATTTCAAGCTACTTGGAGTGAGAGTTGCAGATCTTTTAACCTTATCCTTAAGTTCTCCCACAAATAAGGCATTCATGGGAGGGCCAGACTTGGAATTCTTTGTAACCTTTAAAGTCTCACCGTCCTTCTTGGCGCTCTTCGATGTAACAGAGTCGTGACGCTTGGGACTACCACCAAATGGCACAAACGATTCTTGAGGAGTGGAATCTTGGAATTCTCGTGCAACTTCATTAGATTCTTCTTGAAGTTTTCTCAGTCGTTTCATACGTAGATCACGCTGTTCATATAGATCAGCCTTGGCAGCTTCTGCTTTACTGTCATCATCGCTACCGTCTCCTGCAAAGTCGGTCATTTCGAGTTCACGAGCCTGTGCTTGAAGATTTTCCATCTTATCACGCAGCTTACGAAGTCTTGGAGAGGGCTCAATATCCCAGGAGCGGCCTTCCAGCTGGTACTCTGTCTTTTTCCGCGCTAGCTGGGCTTCTAATTTACTTTCGAGCTTTTGCCGATCAATGATGCCACCTTGGGAACTTCCACCCTTTTTGCCCTCCTTCAACATCATGTAGAGTTCGCGAATTTCAAGTTCTTGGTTTTGTAATTCAATGTAATGGTTTTGCTTGAGCTCTTCCAAGTCCTGTTGAAGGTTTTCGTTCATGCGGCGTTGAAGTCGTAGCATGTGCATTGTTTCGTCTAACTCTTTTTGTAAACGACCCACCATGCCATCAGCACCGAGATTCAGCAGTTGCTGCATGTGGTCACGTTCTACCTTGGCTGCTTCTGCGATACGAAGGGTCTCCCGAGCTTCCTTTTGGGCACGTTGCGCCTGGTCGTCAGTTTGCAGCCGATCTAGAATACTCTGCACGGAAAAATTCAGTACATTCGAAAGATCTGCATCTGGATTGATGCGATCCATAACCACATGCGAAAGAAGAGCATCAACAAGCTGGAACATACGTGCACCTTCGTCGGATGGGTCTTCACGTACAAGCATAAAATGTTGCATAGCAGAAAGGAAATATCCTTCAGCCTCAGTTTCCTTAACTCGGCCCCATATTTCCTGAACAATTTCCTGTGGGTCGTCCATGTTTTTAATGTCTTCTTCGCGCTCAACACTGAGTAATTCGTCATAGTCAACAGCCGCGGCCTCATCATACTTTTGGATTTGTTCAGTAAGTGCATCGTAACCAAACTGCTGCATACGAGAGGCAATTCGTGGAAGGCCGCACGCTTTAAGTTGAGATCGCAAATGAATTCTGACCCGTAAGTCAGGCGAGCCGGAAACAACAACGTTCACTAAAAACATGGTTGCCAGAGCATAGTCCATCAGCATGCTTTCCATGCCCACGCCGCCAGTGCGAACTTCATCGCTAGCGCCGACCATACTGCCCAACTTGCCACGGCCTTCGAGTGTTTGCTCTACAACACGCATCCAAGACTCAAATCGGCCTACATCGCCAGATTGACTTTTGATGAGATCAAACGCTGCAAGGACTTGCTGGTGACCAATAGGCTCTTGCCAATGGGCAAGGAAAGCCAGTACCTCCGTCAAGAGCTTTCGCGTTGGCAGTCTGGGTGATATTAACGATCCCACCAACGCAGGCACGGTTTTTGCAGTTTGCAAGGCATGATCAGCACCATCTTTCAGGTTGACCAGTGCCTTGATGCACTTAATTAATTCATATTCTCGGTCGAGAAATCCCTCTGACTTGGTCTGTCTGTGATTGATCTGTGAAAGCACCGTTGATAGGGCAACCAGACCTTGATTGTCTATAAAGTCAAGTACCCAATTGATAGGTTCTGTACGCAGGGATACCCATAGATTACCGAGCTCGCGCTGCGTAATGCTGTTGTCCATGATTTTGCGAACATACCATTCGGGTGTGTCGCGGGGTTGAGATGCACGTCGGCGGTCGTTTTGAAACTCTGTAAGAGCATCTTGATGAATAAGAATCCATTTTTTCGAAATGTCGTAGCGCTTCATTTCTTGAATCACGGCTGCGGGAAGCGATTTGAAGTCTCGTTTGTTCTACCATTCGTTAGCTGTGGCCGACAAGACCTAGGAGCCGTTTTACTTACAATCAGATCTTCAAACATTTGCTCGATTACATAGTCGTCTGCTGGACGTTCTAGGTGAAACTCTGAAGCGGTTTTCGTTCGACTTGTTGATAATGAGTGATCATCTGATATAGAATAGACGGAGTTCCGGTGTAGTGGTTGGTTTGGTAAAGGCGGCAAAGGGTCGTTCGTTCGTATACTGGCGATGGAACCTCTATGGACAGATGGAATGGAATTGACTGATCTGCCGCTCGCAGAGGAAGAGCTTCTTGGGATCGGAGTTGAGTATCCAGTATTCGAACCATTGCTTTGTGAGACGAGGGTTGATCTATAAGGGTCGTTGGCTTTTGGGTTTGGAGAATTAGAATATTGGATGAACTTGGAAGTTGTCGAGGAAGAGCTGGGACGTCTAAGGGAACTGTCTCCGGAAGATGGCTGCTGCCTGTTCGGTAGTGGAGGAATAGGGCCAGAGATGCTAGGAGCGGGAGTGAATGCGTTTGAAGAAGACTCACGTCTGAGCTCCTGTGAGATGCCGGAGGAAGATACAGATGAAGCAGAAGAGGGAGTGTGTGTGTGATACTCCCTCGAGTAAGTCTGCTGCCGGCCCTGAGAAGACTTTGGCTTGGCCATCGTTTGCAGAGGCTCAAGGGAAGAGGAGAAACGGGAGAAGCGAAGGGCCTAAGCAGCTGTGCTATAATGAGGGGGCCGTGAGAGGGCCTTGAGGGTAGTCGATGGTCTTAATGCAGTTGTATGTGTTTCAAAAGCATCTGCAGAGTGAGCATAACGGTGATGTCGTGGAAGAGGAAGTTGCTTACCAGAGTGATTGTGTTTGGAGCTGGCCTTGTTTTTCAAGTCCGCAAGCGCCGTTGGGATCAGATGCCTTTGAAGAAGGTGCGGAGGGTTGCTCGAGCGCTGAAACTATGCTGCTTGTGGATGCTGCTGCTGGCAGGAGAAGTGGTAGCAGGGCGGCGAGTGTTGGTGGTGAGGACTAGGAAGCATGGCTAAGTGTTCAGAGGGTTCCTGGCAAACGGTGTGCATGCAGGGTAAGGGCTGTTTCAATTTTATTTTTTGGCTCGCAGTGTGGCATGCAAGTTTGAAGCGTTTCGCATCCAGGGCATCGATGGACTAGGAACCTTTGCAATCTTTGGAATCTTTGGGTTCAAAAAACGGCCGGCATCTTTCGACATCTTTCAGAGCCCGGTGGATTCGAGTGGGAGGTGAGAATTATCGTAGTAGTATGTGCGTTTGGGCCTCTGGTTTATTTCTGGCCACCGCGTAGGGAGCGCGCGTTTGGACACCGCGCGATGCAGTTTGGCACGCTGGTAGTAGGCGACGGCCAAATGTTACGGCTGATCAAGGGACGCGTGGGGGCTACGCGCTGGCGAGGCAGTGGCCTTCCATGGACCGAGTGCACGCGCAACAAAAAATCCCGAAGTAATAGCAGGAAACGTGTAGTGGGGGCGGAGGCCCAAGGGCTGTGGATCATCAATCTCACGGTGAGTGTATCGAAAGCACCAGAGACCCTGACGCTCCTTCGAGTGTTTGAATGGCACCCCTGAATGCCGGTGATCTTTTCCTGTGATCTCCCTGCGATCTTCGCGTGGGTTTATTTTTAGGTCAACGCCAGTCAACGGCGACCGTTTGCAACGTTCCCCAGAGCGCAGCAGCACGAGCATGCGGCATTGGACAGCACTCGAAGACCGAGATCAGTTCTGGCATTCGAATATATTGAACGACTCGCGAAGGCTCAGGAGTGAGGGGTTTAACGCTCGCAACAAAGACGATGGAGATGGCGACGAGCTGTAGTTGCAATCACTTGCTTACCATTAAGCTCCACAGACCTGGACTGGCGATTATGGATGTATCATCATTCATGTATGATACATGTATATAAGCCTACTTGCCAGTCAGATACAAGTGCATTTACATTGTTGCTTGTTCAAAATTGGAATGCTCTTCGTTCTATTGTCCTACATCCCTCGATAGTCGGCGTCTTCGTATCTGAATTGTCACTGATCACTCTGCTGTACTGCCACTTGTCGACTCTGCCACCAAGCGGCACAGCGCACTGGCCCATGATATCTTTCGGTTTCACTTGTGCCATCGATGCATCGAATGTGGGCACTGTTCTATAGTTAAATGTTCTTCTTCTGGCTTTTCTGATTCTTTTTCGCTTCTCCGCCGCGACAACATTGCAAGGCCGCCCGCACTGCGCACTGCCCCTTTGGGACGTTTCCACGGGAGGGGCTGAGCCACGGCTGTGCGACTTCCCTCGAGGTCACGGGAGCTGCGGGATCGCCCATATATTTCTGCTGCGACAATAAACGTTTTGGGGCTATACAGCCAGGGCTATACAGCAGGGACTCGGCTCTCCACCCTGCAACGAACAATGCATCGCTCACTCTTCAACGAACTTTTCCACCACAAAGACCAGACAATAGCATTCTTCTATGCCTAATCACTGCCCTCATATTGCACAGCTAGCTCCGCCTCGAGTTAAATAGACCAAAAGAAGGCTAAGCAGGCCAAATGCGCTTTCAAACACTCCCAGGCGATGCATCAACACAGCACAAGAGCACACACCATCCTCTTTTCAGTATAACCCAACCAGGCCGGCTAGGACACGAGCTCATGAGGGCCAGTAGGGCAGTGAAGTTAACTTAATTGAAGATATCTGTTTAAATACTTCATTGACCGACCTGTTTTTTATTCTTCTTCACATCCTCCAAATCACATCACAACTGGTTCCTCCGTCTGTCTTTCGTCTTGCAACATATTCTTTACACCACTTTCGCTATTCAAATTTACGCACTTACATTCCACTTAATAATATCCACATTCATTGTCGTCCGATTAACCATAATACATTCGAACTGAGACGAACACAGTTGGTAGTCATAAGCCAAATATCAATCTGGCATTCCTACATCCTTTGAAGCATTTACTAGAAAATTACAGACATCCGCATACTAGAGTCTACTGCATAATGGCAACTTCTCATTTCTATACTTCAGCTTCTGTCTCAGATCACAACTGCACGCACTCCATCCGCGTTAGATTTGTTGAGAACACACCCACGCCAGCCCCTTCCGCTGATTCCATTCCTCGGTACGATCCCACGTCTGGCAGAGACATCCTCATAGACTTGAACCGCGTTTCAGAGCTATCCGTTGACTCATCGTACACTACCTCCAACAGCACACAGACTCTACTCTCGCAGCCAAAACCCTTGGCATTGGACTAAAAAAAAGCAGGGGATGGACGGACCAAGGTAATACTTGCTTGATTGGAAGGTTATCATGCCTGATACATGGAGAAGGTTGGTTTGGTGCTTTAAAAGCGGAATAGGATGCAAATTGGATAAACATAGGTTACTTTACCTACAGGCGTTCAGGATTTTAGATTTTTGTTTACTTTTAATTATTGTTTTTGTCTTTCTTGTTTATTATTTCGTCATTAATTTTTAGTGTTATTTACTTTAGATGCCCGGTATGTAGTTTATAAGTCTGCGATGGGAAGTACTGCGTCTTTTATACCCAAAATCCAAAAAAAAAAATTATTATAACGCCTATGTGTATAGTACTGTCGTTTAACAGGAACCGTAAACAGACTTGTCATCATCGTCCTACAAGGAAGATAATCAGAAGTTATCCCATAATCTATCTACAATTATTATAGAATAATAATAAACACAAACATAAGACAGGTACACCTTGAATACAAAGAAAGAACTATACGTTAATTCTTCATGAAGATCTGGCACCCCTGGCCATATGCCTTAGTGTTGTGCTCTCAATCAATCGCAATAATGGGCCATTCTTACCGGTTGTGATATATTGATCTCTGGTTTGACTTTTAGCCATGTAAGTTTCTCTTAATGCATTGTGGTGTTCTGGAAGCTTTCCCTGCGACGAGGTACAGCGAGAGTACCTTTCTCGGATCCGCCGCACGCACACAAGTGAATTAACTCAACCTCCAAAATATATGGGGAAGTCGCGCAAGGCAACACCAAAGTTTGAGATCCCAGTACACATGCGTTCCAGTAATTAGGAAGCATCCTCGAGGCCGCATTAGTTTAAACACAATATTTGGTAAAGTTATCTGATGCTGAAATCCAGCCTGAGTGAATATTTGATTCTATGCTCAGGTTTTTTGTGAGAGATAATTCAACGTAACATGTAGGTGAAATACCATTTTACTATGAAAGGTTTATGTTGATCTTTCAATACTGAATACTGCGAAGAAGGAAAATTGTTCGGCGAACAGTATTGCTTGGGTGTAACATTTTGACACCTTGACCATAGTAGTTAGAAAGAAAAGCTTGTGAAGAAAACAGACAGTAGGGTGAAAGGGAGACATTACTAGTGAAAGCAACGTGCGGTCTGTTGCGACGTAAAATCATCTCTGTGATCAAGTTGCCGCAATACCATTGATTGCTCAATACTATTTTCCAATACAGCAATTAAGGTATGGCTTCAAATTATTTCACCTTTTCACTGCGAAGCACTCTAATTAACTTCTCCTTCTTGCTTTCGACACTTCTCTTTGTTATCCAGCTGCCATGTCTTCAGAAATCTCACCTACAAGTAAAACGTTGTCTGGGGCCCTCCCGTTTGTTTACTGTGCGAAATGTTACAACACAACCCATGCAATTGCTCTTTTTTACACAAGCTGCGGCCACATCCTTTGCTCGGACCATCTTTCATCCAAAAATCGCTGCGCCGCATGCAACACTAGGGATATTTCCACATATCCGCTTTCCGAAAGAGTGAATGGATTCAAATCACCTCGAAGGATGCACCGCAGCATTAGAGGACTCTTCAAAAGTTTTCTGCCGGGGCTTGAAAATATACATAGCATTGCAAGGTATCAATATTCGCGGTTAGTGCAACTGGTCGAGCATCAATCAAGGACAATAGGTGGGCTAGAGAATAAAGTGGATGAGCTGAAGAGTGAGTTTAACAGTGTGGTGCTGAAGGCAAAGAAGTACAAATCGTAAGTGATTCCTGGCCATGTATATGACTATGACGACTAACAGTAAATAGCGAAATTAAAAGACTCAAAGAAGAGCTGGGAAATATGACGGCTCAACACACTAAACTAGAGGAAGAGTTGCAAGTGGTGAGAAGATACGATAAAGATATGAATGACTGGTCCCAGGGCAGTTTTACATTACCCTTGAGCACGTCTACACCTATAAAAAACAGCACTTCAAGCGATCACCTAGAGCAGAGTAATGGCCCCTCAAATTTGAAATGGGCCACCGAGACCCAGGAAGACAACGGAAGAAAAGTTTGGAAGCCATCCACCTATGCTCCTATAAGCCCAAACATGAATATACTCGAAGAACAGAAACTACCAACTACTGAAAAATATACCGAGACACAAAGCTGGAATGCAAAGTTGAACGCGAGTGCAAAACGGCGGAAGAGAGAATGGAAGGGTCGAAGTAAAACGGTTCCTACCACGTTATTAAATCCTACAGATTTCATTGACGAGGATGAAAAGGAAACGTCCGGTAGGCCGAAGAATATTGACGAAAATTATCCCTGGCTCAGAATATAAGTGCATGGTCACTTATGCGTGATATAACGAGAGATAGGATTAGACTGACAGACGAAGAAATTAACTGAATAAAAACGACATGTTGAAAGAAAGGGTTTTACAAGCAATTGAGTAAGATGGCGACCACGTTCATAGACCGGCGACAGCTGTGCAAGAGTTGAGAATGCTTGCCCAAGTCCAAGAAACTCAACGATCTATTTTTATTCCTGTGCATGCCTTATGTATTTGACTAATCAACTGGGTACTAGTGGTATTCCTAATCTACGGGACTATAATAATTTCAAGAAGTTCAACTATCTCAAGCCCGGTGCAGTAGTCATCTATCTTACATACAGTACATACATGTGAATTGATATCTGAAAAGCGCGCGGCAAACGACTTCTGTTTGAGGCAAATACCTTGCACGTGACAAGCCGCGCTATATACCCTGGGAAAAAACAAAAAAACTTTCTCGGAAGTTGCGGCAATAAAGTTTTCGAGGTCGGCTTGCTGCCTGGCGAATGATTGAACCTTAATTACATGGCACTGACCGCTATGGATACTATCGTCCAATACATTTAATAGCATTATTTGAACTCGTGCTGTGAGTGATGGAGGTGGTTGTTGCTGGGATTGACACTTCCGTTCGTACGTATAGCCGAGTGTTTTTGTTCTATACACTGCGCATATAGCACACATTATGTGTCTCTGCTCAGTTGATAACAATCTAGTACTAAGAGTGATGGAGGTCATGATCGCTGGGATTGACACGTCCATTGGTTCGTCTAGCCGCGCGTAGCAGTCAATGGCCTACATACATGAAACAATTGAATGAATGAAAAAAAAAAATGAATAAATGAAGTTCAATTGATGTTCAGAACGAGGACGTGGCCGCAATTTATAGGCGGTTTTGGAACAGGAATGTCCTGCCTCTCATGATGCTTATTCAACGTTGTAGCTAACTCAGGTGGTTGCAAGCTACATACTAGCCGTTTTCTTGTCATATTGGGCCAAAAGGTGGAGTATGTATCAGGTGGTTCAATTGCAACCCGCTCCTGCAGCCCGTAAGGTCCTTATAGTGGAGCTGGCTATAGATCCTTGGCCTAAAAAAGCAAAAAGGTAGTAATTGGAATGAAAGCACATTGTAGCAAAGAGTATCATTGGATGACAATATATGTTTAATATCCGCAGTTGACATATAACAAATAATAATAATGTTTAATTCGTAGACACACCAGAGCATAAGTGTATGTATTCAGGCAACCAAACACCAGGAATCAGCCTAGGTAAGGCGTGAATTGCTGGATCGTACTTGACTCAATCTCTGAAAGGGGCGAAGTAATAAAGAGCAAGAAGCTTAAGGGAAGCATCATGATATGCTCAATGTTTACATTTAATCAAGTCGCACGCGTTGTCTTAAGATGTCACCGAGTCTTTGGTCCGAGGTTACGTACAGATTGGGCAACCGCAAGCCACTCAAGTAGTGCAAATACATAAAAGTCAATCGCGTATTCTAGTACCCCACTAATAGGTACAACGGTATGAATCTTTATTATGTAGTAGTCGGTTGACCAACAACTTGAACATTGCACATAAAGCAGCCATCAATTGCGGCCCAATTGATGATCTCCATTCTCTCAACACTTGTTTTACAATAAAAAATTGGATTTGAATTTGCGTGTGTAAAGGAGCAGCTATTATCATTTATGTGAACAGAAGATCGCAAGTACCAAGGCTTCAATGTTTCTTCCGTTGTTCGGAGGCACGGCTGACCTAGCTATCAAGAATAAAGTTGCAAATAAAGCCACCTAACGTTTTTTTTTTTTTTTTGATTCCAAATATGTTGAAACAATTTCCACCTTCGTATTGATTCTATCAGGTACTACTATTTTATCCATTTGCTTTCATATCGTTTCAAATGCTACTTTCTGATTTTTATCAAAGTACAACTTCATTTTGTCCGTCTCGGTGCTTCGCTAGCCCAGCCGGAAAAGAACCCGGCATTAGTGCCAAGATAGGAAAATCCAAAAAAAAAATAAAATAAAAAACGCAAAAGAACGCATACAGGGCAAGGGCTCCACTGAATGGGTGTACTCAGCAGGCGTCATATGGGGAACAAAGGCAGAGCATTTGTGCGCGGATCAAATTGCCAGACACGGGAACGTCCCGTCTGTTCCAAGGATAGCGTTCAACTTGAGCCTTATACCTTCAGCCACGCAAGTTAGCGATGCGAACAGCAATAATAACATAGGTAGATGCGAGGCTACATACAGTATATATATGATCCATTGGCCCGTATGAATTTTTTTAAAATCAAAGACATCATCTTATACAATACCTTCTATTGAAACAACTCCCTCTTTCCTTGCGATTAATTTACTTCAATTTACCTCAATTCAGCATAGATATCGCTATTGATATCTTTAATTTCCACTTTCAAAACTTGAAGCAATATGTCTTCAAATCCAAACGAACCTCAAAACATTAACAACGACAGCAGTGACAGCGATGTCGAGTCTGTTGCCGCTCAGCCAATACCAGTCTACAGAGAAGAAACCAACAGAGATAACGACTTTGGCTCTGTTCTCGGAAAATCTGAGACAGCACAATCACTTCATGACTTGGGTGTCTCGTCTGCAAAACCAGTTCCCGACGTTAATTTTCCTACTCTCAGAAGCCATGAGCAAGTAGAGTTCCCCGAAGAATATACACTCGAAACTCAGACCGGTCTTGTCCCTGTCACCTCGTTAAGACAAGTACGAACTGCCGCAAGTAGAACAACGAGCCACTTATCAGCGCGCCTGAGTAGAAGACCTACTAGATTACACACGCATTTGGAAGAAACTGACCAAGCCGCAGTCGAAGAAAAAATTGACGAGTCTAAGGTCGAATTTGTAACCTTTGTGATCAACGACAAAGAAAACCCACAAAACTGGTCAAAGGGTAAAAAATGGATAGTTACACTCATTGCATCGTTTCTCGTTTTCACTATCGCATATGGTTCATCAGTTCCCACAGGTGGTCTAGGACTCATTGAAAAAAAATATAACGTTAGCTTGGAGGTTGCCATTTTGACATGCTCAATCATGGTCGTTGGATTTGCCGTGGGCCCCCTCATTTGGTCGCCACTTTCAGAACAGATTGGCCGTCGTCCCGTATACATCATCTCGTTATCTTGTTATGTCCTCATGAACATTCTTTGCGCTCTCGCCCCTAATATTGGTGGCCTTTTGGTTGGTCGCTTCCTTTGTGGTGTATTTTCTTCTTCTGGTTTATCTCTTGCCGGAGGAACTATTGCTGATATTTGGAGAACTGAAGAGCGCGGCTTTGCTATTGCTTATTTTGCTGCCGCTCCTTACTGTGGACCCGTTGTGGGACCTCTTGTAACCGGTTGGATCAACGTTGGCAGTGGCCGTCTTGATCTCTTTTTCTGGGTCAACATGGCATTTGCTGGTGTTGTCTCCATCATTACAGCTCTTGTTCCGGAAACTTATGCCCCTGTGATTCTCAAGAGGCGTGCGCAGCGCTTGCGTAAAGAGACTGGAAATCCCAACATTATGACAGAACAAGAAGCAGAAAACCTTTCCATGAGTGAACTTCTTAAAACTGTGCTTATTAGGCCCATCAGCATGATGTTGACCGAGCCAGTGCTCGACCTCATGAACATGTACATTGTCCTTATTTACTCTCTGCTTTACGCCTTTTTCTTTGCCTATCCGGTTATCTTTGGAGAACTCTACGGATTCAATGACGGTAAAATCGGCCTCATGTTCATTCCTATTCTCATTGGCGCAGTTTTTGCTCTTTTCTCTACCCCCATTTTGGAAAAGAAATACGTTCAAATATGTCACCGTCGTGAACCCACCCCCGAAGACAGACTTATTGGCGCTATGATTGGCGCTCCATTCATTCCCATTGCTCTTTTCATTCTCGGTTCTACTTCACATCATGGCATTTTCTGGGTTGGCCCTGCTTCATCTGGCCTTGCCTTTGGCTACGGCATGGTCATGTGCTACTACTCCGTCAATAACTATATCATCGATTCATATCAAGCCTACGCCGCAAGTGCTCTCGCTGCCAAGGTCTTTATGAGAAGTGGTGGCGGTGCTGCTTTCCCATTGTTTACAACCCAAATGTATCATCGCTTAGGATTCCTTTGGGCTTCTTTCTTGCTTGCCTTCATTTCACTGGCAATGGTTGCAATTCCATTTGGCTTTTACAAGTTTGGTGCTACGTTACGGGCTAGATGGACACATACCGATAAGTCTGAAGAGTAAACAATTTCACCACGCATACATTTGAAATTTGAATTATTGTTTCATTTGGATAAAAACAAATGCAACACATTAATCTACATATTTATTTCATATTCTGAATCTTCTTAATAATTACATTAGTATCTATTTCATAATTTATGAAAAATTTACGTACCCTTCAACTTGACAAAAAGAAACATTAATTATTATTCACAACGCCTTATGATCACTGGCATCATAAATATATGTACGCTAGTTGAAAATACAATTATGAACAATAATTTTAATTATCATAGATCTGACAAAACTGTTTTTTGATTCACTACCTCCGTGATCGCTACAAGATACACACTTTTTCTGTTGTGTCAACAAGTAGTTCCATGCTTTTGCTGATTGGACGTAGAAAAATATCTTTTCAGCCAATAGTATCGACCAATTTCAGTATACAACCCACCTTCCAAACAAATGCGGTCATCGCAAATGACAAAAATTTTTACTCTGCAAAGATAAAAGGGATACTATTTGAATTCAAGCAAAACATGTGTTTGTATTAAAATAGATGAAAAAATATCTATGCTTTATACGTGAAGGCGTGGTCCGTTTACATCCATGGGTTCAAGTTCACTTTCAGAAGGATAGTAGTATACTGAACTGACCGAGTATGGAAGTGTGAAGCAGATATACCGGTCAAAAGATATCAATGCAGCAACATTACTAGACAGACATCGCTATAACTTTTCTAAGCCCCTTGGTCAAGGTGCTTGTGTACCTAAAATTCCAAGTTCCTTTGTATTTACCCCATTCAAGGAGCACAAGCACATAAAATTTGAGTTGTTCTTTTCTGTTTCTACCTTTCACTTATAATTTGAAACCTGTACAAGAATATACATGCTAGTCTGTATTCAGGGAAGCTCGATACATATTGGAGTCCTTACAATAACCTTACATTTTTTATGATAGGCAACCTGAGGGAGCGACTGAACAGCACTTGGGACTTATCAATCCATCAAACCCCATTGAACAAAATTTCCTGTCTTTTTGAGTGTCGAAACAGCACAAACATCACTTATTGATTAACTTATGGAATTAGAAGAACAGAAAACCGAGTATAATATCATTATATATAGACGGAAAGAATCTTTTCACTGCTTCTGAAGATTGTAGTAGACAATCAAAAAGGGAGCTCCTACTCCAACAGCTATATTGTAGTCAGCATACTGCAAAAACAGGAGATTATTTCAGGATTTCACCATCACCGGTCAATTGCTCGGCCACACAGAAAAGAGGGTCTATGCTGGCCGATATGGAATGAAATAAAATTTGAAATTGATTAAGGGAAAGGCCAACATACCAAAGAAAGTCCAGTGAACTGCCCAGTACGGGATCTTTCTATTATGGACTTTGAACGGCAGATTAGAGTAAGGGCCCGAAGGGAGGTCGTGTCCGGAGCGAGCGACAACCGCAGAAGAGAAGTTGCGCTTAACTGCCATGTTGGTTGATCTAAGAGCGGATCTTGCGAGCATTGTTGTTGTTTCTTTTGAAGTTGCGATTGTAACTATACGTGAGGGAAGATTCAAAAGTCTGGGGAAGGAAGAAAGTTGCTGGTTGCTCTGGGAGGTGGCGTGAAAAAAAAAGGCATTAATTAGTATTTCCCCCCTCAGTCAGTATTTGGCACTTAGGCCTGAAAGTCTACTATCTAAAAGCTTTTGAGCTCGGCCACTGACTGAGATAACATATTGTGGGCTGGCTATGCGCTGGAGCAAACCCCGTGCGTCGAAATCCTAGCGTCGTCGGGCAATTAGTTGGAAGTTTGCTAACGAACGGCAAGAAAAAGTCCTAAGTTCTGACTATGCGTGAGAGGTGTTAATTATATAGCCCAAGAGACTTTTCATTCTGAAGCTGTAGGCGAAGTCTTGGAAAAGCGCTTGGTTTCCCGCGTAAACGTTCAGCTAACGAAGTCTCCTTACTATTTCGTGATCGGATTCATCACAGGGCAAGGGTAATCAATCACGGCTTCAGCACCACCAATTTTTTTTTGAGCTTCGAAATTTCTTCCTTTTTCAACTCCATCGTTTATAGAACAAACTCCAAACACATTTCAAAATGGTTGCTCCTATTACCGGCATTCTAAAGAAGAAGATCATCACTGATATCACTGTTGGTATGTACTTTACTAATTTTTCATTTTACCCAGTCTTTACTAACAACTCTTCTAGCCTTCAGTATGTAATCAATCCCGACTTGAAACGCGTTCTTGCGCAAAGCGCGAAACAGAGAACTCAGATCCACTAACTTACTATATAGCTATCGGTGGTGTTGGCGGTGCTTACTGGTGGTACGGTCCTCACGCCAGAATGGCCAAGACCCGTGACGACTGGTACGTTGAGTACGAGAAGAGAAAGAACACTGAAGAGTAAACGACTATCTCCGTTGGCTTATCTTATTCAACTCTTAGCATGTTTGTATTTAAAAACTAGACTCATCCTGTAACTATTCAACTTCATGTCTTTTATTTCACGTTGTACGTACTGTAAATTTGGATCTTTCGTGCACTGAGTTATTCTCAAAATTTTGGCGCACTTTTTAGCTTATGCCCCTACTTGACTCTCCCAATAATTGTTTCATCGATACACGTCCATCCAAAAACATCGCCAGAACAAGCCATGTCAATAGACACCAAAGCACTCAAGGATGAGAGCCTCGACTCTATCCTTGTGACTCTAGATGCTGTAAGTTTTTGCCTTTCCTTAATTGACTCTTTTGCCCTTTGCTAATTTTCGTAGATCCGTGGCAGGAAGCATTTAATTCTGGACAGAGTCCTGTCGACAACGCTTTCACTCATCGCATCTTTTCCAATTTTACAAGAACATGGCGTTGAAAAGATGTTTTGGCTTCAAACGCCCAATCTCGAGACTCTGGTCGATGTACACTCCGTTCGCAATATTGTATTCCTTACCAACACCACGCCGCATAGCGCAAACTTGGTTGCCGCAACCGCAAAAGCGCTGCTTGGAGGGGGTAATACCGCAGGCGAGGGCCCTAAATCAAGCTTTTTGGATTTGGCGGTAATTGCTGTGCCCGAAGTAACGCAGGCATTCAATATGATTCTGGAGCAGGCAGGCGTTCTGGGAGATCTTGTCATGTACAACTGGCCAGTGTACTTTGTGCCTCTTGCTGACGATTTGCTGAGTTTGAACTTGAAGAGTGGCGGATTCAAAGATACCTATCTTGGAGAGTTATCTAGTACAGTGTATCATACAGCAAGTGCTATCCAAGCTCTCCAGCAAAAGTATGGTATTATTGGACGAATTACGGGTAAAGGAGCACAGGCTCAACAACTTGTTGATATCCTTTTGCGGAAACGTGAAGAGCGTCAAACAGCACTTAGTGATGCTGTGACGTCAGCAACAGGTGCAGAATCGAGCCCAAAGGAAGCATTTGACCAGCAGTACATGAACGTGTTTACAGGAACCACAATTGACCAGCTTGTAGTCATTGATAGAATGAGTGATCCTCTAACGCCGTTGTTGACTCAATTGACATACGAAGGTTTAATTGATGAGTGGTATGGCGTTAGCGAGAGTGGTCAAGCCGAGCTTCCAAGTGCTGTTGTGACGCCTCCAGCAGCAGGAGGCACTGCTCCTGCTAACCAAGAAACCAATACAGAAACAACACCTGCTGTAGGTCATTTAAATGTTGGTACGGATCTCAAGAAGGTATCACTGGGCGGTGAAAATGACCAACTATTCCAGACCATCCGCGATAATAACTTTAGTGTGGTCGGCCAATCACTAAACAAAGTGGCACGCCAGCTTCAGAGCGATTATGAAACTCGCCATGAAGCCAAAACAGTAAATCAGATAAAAGCGTTTGTTGGAAAATTAGGTGGTCTTCAATCTTTACATCAAAGTCTTAGGTTCCATACAGCTCTGGCAGAGGATCTCATGTCCAAACTGCAAGATGAAGAGTTTAACAAATGGCTCGCGATTCAACAAAATCTTGTTGCGGATACTCTGGATCTTCCCAGCATTCATCTAATGATTGAAGATCTTATTGATAGATCATCCAATCTCTCAATGGTGCTGCGACTACTATGCATCGAAAGTATTGTTAACGGAGGTTTGAAAGAAAAGGATCTGATGTTTTTCAAAAAGGAAATTCTTCAAACCTATGGCTACCAGCACTTACAAACCTTTTCGAACCTAGAAAAGCTTGGCCTCCTTCATGCGCGATCTCCTTCAAAGCCTAATTGGTTCCCGACTAGCCGTAAGCAACTCGGCCTGATTTCTGATCAGCAGGACGATCTGGACTCGGGAGACATTGCATTTACCTACAGTGGTTACGCGCCGTTGTCAGTCCGAATTGTGCAGTGTGCAATTGACAAGGCGAGTGTTCTTGGCCGCAAGCGCTCATCTGCTGTCAACGTTGGTGGTGCTGTAGGCGGCGGAATCAATACCAGTGGTTGGAAAGGAGCCGAAGACATTCTTAAATATATTCCAGGGCCTCGCATTGACGAGATTCAGCATAGTGAGTCATTCCTTCGTGAAGATAAACTGCGTAAAATTCTAGTCAAGAACTCTCAGACCACGCATGCCACTCCGTCAGCACCTACTTCCAGTAGCCCGCTAAAACGCAACAAGCACACGGTGCTTGTACTTTTCATCGGTGGTATCACATATGCTGAAATTGCAGCATTGAGATCCATTGGAAAGAGAAACAATGGTTACGAGCTAGTAATCGGAACCACGGGTATCTTGGGCGGTGATAAGGTTATTGATGCTGCCAGCAGTGTTTAAATATAACAAATTAGCATTGATTTTTAGTTTATACTATTGTTTTTTTAATATCCATTTCCTTCTAGTTCAATTCATATGTTAAATTATGTTTCCATGTCCCGGCGTTTCAAGAGACATTGCCGCTACTAGACGGGCCGAGCAAATATTTCATCGCATCAAGGTATGCAAAATAATCAAAATTAGTAGATGATGGAATTCAACTTTATAATGCTTCTCATTTTCACTCGTTACGCTTATATGAAGTCTACTTGCAGTCTTACCATAAATGGTAAGTTGGGGTCAGTCATGACAATCTCATCCCCGGAGTCAAATAGCTCGTTCAAAGGTTTTTTTAAGTTGGGCCTCGTGTTCAGCTCCAGCTGAGGTGGTTGTCTCATGTAGAGCTGCTTAGTGCCTACCATAAGTGAAGGAGCCTTTGACTTAGTTTCAGGCATTTCGGCCAACTTGTCGATGAGGTCTTGTAGGGATTTAGTTCCAGGAAACTGCAGAGATAATGATGCATTGCCACAAACAGGGCAGTTTTCTTTGCGGTGGAGTTCAAATGTGTAGGTGTAAACGGAGTCGTCGCCAGTGTACATCATGTAATTGTTGAGATATGGGTTACAAGACGTGGCAATCTTGAAAGCCTCGTTGCAGCAAGACGCTGCAATAATGGCATTCGTAGAAGCAATGGCAGGAATGATGTTCTTGACAATGCCCTGAGTTAATTGGTATGTGACCCCCTCAATATTGAAGAGATTTGCACGTGTAAGCGCAGTTTCGTACAGCCATTGAATGTGTTCAGGGTTGTCGGTATCCATCTTCCTGTCAGCACCAAACACCCTTTCCCATTCAATGACGCTGGCCCATTCAATGCAGTGTTCCGGTAATCGTGGTGTATTGGTGATAGTGCAAATAGGAAAGGTAACTTGAGGGCCAAGCAAATCTAGTGAGCACTCAAAGCACGAAGTTATTGATGGTAGAATAACTCTGGCCTGTCCTTTGAATCCCTCAGTACCGCCATCAATTAGTGGCTTCAGAGAGTCAGGATTGGCATCATCTACCATTTCAAACAGAGTGGCGTTGATCCAACGACGCGCCTCAATGTTATCAAGCCCACAAATGACAATGCTAAATTGCATGTAATAGTCCTCATCCTTATCCTGAATCTTTCCAAAGTACGGTGTTACTGTCACACCGTCCACCCGTTTCATAATGAAATCTGCAGCAACTGTGGCCTTAGGCTTACCAATATCAGTTTGTCGGAACAAAAACTGGCGATTTAGGTTAGAGAGGTCAATGGTATCCATATCAATAACGTGAATGTCCTTGAATCCCATTAACGCCAGATTCTTTAGGATTTCACATCCTAAGCCTCCTGCCCCAATTACTCTAGTCATTAGCCCTTTGCAACTCGGTCCGATATTTGCATTACTTACAAGACTTTCATTTGCTTGAGCCCATCGCCAATCTCTTTGCACGGAACATAATCTGGGTCGCAAAAAGGCCCCTTGCGGCTCAGTAACAAATCTATTGGTCCTGTACTTTACTCAGTTAGAATTACCATACTCAATGCCATATCATCCTACCTTCTTCCTTCAACTGCAGTCATTATTATCGCGTCAATACTTGGTGGAGTAAAAGAAAAATCCATGAACTCCCAACTTCATTTAGCTAGCTTCCACACCGAAAACCTAGAAAATTAAAATTTTTTGGTCCAAAACTCAACAACCCCAATAACACATTTGAGCCATGAGAAATTTGGTCTTAGCTCGTAAAAGAGAGTTTGCAGCTTCCTCACTTGAGGTTCCTGATTTACAGCTCAAGTGGTCAGTCTCTGCTCCTGCTATAGATGGAAACTTCTGTGTTTTCGGGCCCAGCGAAGATATAAATGCAATCGAGATCCAGCATATTTCAGTAAGTGCCCTTGATCTCATGATGCTGTGCTAACGGATATAGAATGATGACTATGTGGCCACATTTGCTTCCTGGGCGCTCCCCGAAACAAGTCATGGAACGATAGATATCTTGGACGCTACTTATTTTTCTGATACTAATACAGTCGTCTTGGTCCTTTCAACTGGTGATATCATATCTGTCACTCGCCCTAATATAGATGAGGGCGAGCCTGTCATAGAAATTGTTGGATCTATTGAGGAAGGTATCACTGCTGCTAGATGGTCTCCTGATGAAGAAGTGCTGGCTATTGCGACTGCTATCGACACTTTTGTACTTCTAACCCGAACTTTCGATCCCATTTCAGAAGCGAATATTACGCCAACAGATCTCTCTTTATCTAAGCATGTGTCCGTAGGATGGGGAAAGAAGGAAACACAGTTCCAAGGAAAGGGTGCTAGGGCACAACGTGATCCAACAATGCCAGTGCATGTTGATTCTGGTACACTTAGTGAATCCGACAATAAGAAAGTTCAAATTTCGTGGCGAGGAGATGGAGAAGTTGTTTCAGTAATCGTGATTGATAAGAAGCCAGTTGAGAGGCGGACTATCCGTGTTTATACCAGAGAAGGCACTCTTGATTCAGTCTCTGAACCTGTTGATAACCTAGTGGGGTTGGTGTCGTGGAAGCCAAGCGGAAGCCTTATTGCATCGGTCCAGCGCAAACCCGATGGCCCCGTTCTTGTATTTTTTGAGCGCAATGGTCTTCGACGAGGCGAATTTTCCCTCAGAGTTGGCCCCGACGACGAAGTGATGGCTCTTGATTGGAATATCGATTCAGACATACTCGCTGTTCAACTCAAGAATAAAGTTCAGCTTTGGACGACAATGAACTACCACTGGTATTTGAAGCAGGAAATTTTTTCCCCCAGTGGTGCAAATCCAATATACATTAGGTGGCATGCTGAAAATGCTCGCACTTTACTTATCAACTACGCCGATGATGAGTTTCACATTTGTGACTTTATTTGGGATGTTCAAAGGGGTGCTACTGCAGGCCCAACTGATGTTGGCCTTGCGATGGTTGTTGATGGCCAAAATATTAACCTAACTCCACTATCTCTTGCCAACACGCCTCCTCCTATGTATTTCCGCAATTTTCAAGTCTCGAGTACACCAATTCACTTGGCTGTCTCGCGGTCTAACAAAATTATTGCAGTTCTTACTCGGAGTGGCCTGGAAATCGCTGAATGGGATCCATCTCTTGCGTCGGCTGGTGTTCGACATGTGAAAGATCCCAAGATTGTCTCTTCGTTCCCTTACGAAGTAATTTTTCCTAATGATGAGTATCCAAAGCAGATTGCTTTCATTGGAAATAAGATTATTGCCATTGCAGCTGATCAACAACGAGATGAAGATTCTCAAGTACTGCTGCTCAAACTGGTTGATGGTGAAGGTGATGACAAGTACGCTTTTGATATTATTTCTGTTCATGAGCTGTATGCCCCTGTTTATTTACTCAAGTCTACTCCTGCTTTAGATTTTGCTTTCTTTGAAATCATTGATGGCACGGTATTTTCTTTCCAGGACGAACTGCAACAAATTGCAAAAATTACAGAATTTCCCAGACTGTGTGACGCCGTTGAGGTATATTTCCCGGTTGGTGAAGAAGTCGTAGCACCAGTTGCTTTTGGTCTCTCTAATACTGGAAAAGTTTACGTTAACGAGCGACAAATTGCTCCTTCAGGTACTTCCCTTTGTATGACCGATAAGTATGTGATTTTCACGACTGCACAGCACTATTTGAAGTTTTGCCACCTGACCTCGGACCCCGCAAAGATTGAGGTTCCTGCAGATAACGCTGTGGATGACGAGCGATGTCGCGCCATTGAGCGTGGCTCGCTTCTGGTTACTGCTATGCCTTCAAGAACTGCGCTTGCTCTCCAAGCCCCCAGGGGTAATTTGGAGACTATCTACCCTCGAGTTATGGTTTTGACTGGCGTTAGAAATGCCATACTAAATCTTCAGTATGACAAGGCATTTGCGGATTGCAGGGTTCACCGTATTGACTTGAACATTCTCTATGACTACAACCCCAAACAGTTTTTCGAGCAGCTAGAGCTTTTCGTTAAGCAACTTGGATCAGTCGAATATCTCGATTTGTTCCTGTCTGGTCTACGTGAGGAGGACGTTACAAAGACCATGTACAGATCCACTATTGAAAACATTGAGAGCACGGAAGAGAGTACAAGTCCCGCTAATAAAGTCAATGAAATTTGCAACAAGATAGTTGCTCTTTTGACAACGGACCCTTACAAGGAAAAGTACCTTCAAAGTGTATTGACATCTTACGCTTGTATGTCACCTCCTGCGTTGGAAGATGCCCTTACATTGGTAGGAAAATTACGCGAAAGTGACAAGAAGTTGACTGAATTTTCAATCCAGCACCTTTGCTTTTTGCAAGATGTTAACTTACTTTATGATACAGCGTTAGGTATTTACGATTTACCTCTCACTCTTCTTGTCGCGCAACAATCACAAAAGGACCCTAAAGAGTATCTGCCATTTTTGCGTGAGTTAAATAAACAGACTCTGATTCGCAGAAAGTTTGAAATTGATAGCTACCTGAAGCGTTACACTAAGGCTCTTCAATACCTTTCTGAAATTGGTGAAGAGGCATTTGATGAGCTTCAAGACTTTGTTGTTGAGCATGAACTTTACAAAGAGGCACTAGCGATCTACAAGTATAACGCCAAGAATCAGGATGCAATTCTCAAACTCTATGCGTCGTTCCTACATGGCAAGATGGAGTATTCACAGGCTGGCCTTATCTATGAACACCTTGGTGATTATTCAAATGCCCTCGATTTATATGAACTATCCGGCGAATGGCAGCAATCCTTGTCAATTGCCGCGAAGGCATACGGCGCTGAAGAGCTCGATGAAAAGATGACGGAGCTTGCAAATCATTTGGCTGAATTAACCCTTGAGTCACGCAAATACAGGGACTCTGCCACTATCTACCTTGAGTACCTCAATAATGCGCGTGAAGCTGCTCGCATCCTCTGTAAAGGCTTTCTTTTCAATGACGCTCTTCGTGTTGTCGCTCAACAACCTGCATCCGCTCAACAGGAACTTGTCGACGAAGTTATTACACCCGGTATTCTTGAGGGATTCACACAAATCACTGAACTTGTTTCAGACTGCAAGGGCCAAATCAATTCCCAAATCTCAAGACTTGAGGTGCTAAGACTTAAAAAAGAAGAAGATCCACTTGCATTCTTTGGACAAGATGAATCTGATGCTCCCGATAATGTATCAATTGCTGAATCTGAGACCTCGACTGCCCCGTCATTTATCACGCGATACACCGGCAAAACTGCTGGTACTGCTAAGACTGGTGCATCTCGCCGAACGGCTAAGAACCGCCGTAGGGAAGAACGCAAGCGTGCACGCGGCAAAAAGGGTTCTATTTATGAGGAAGAGTACTTGATTAACTCCATGGGAAGATTGGTTGACCGTCTACATGAACAACAACCAGACGCTATTCGTTTAATAGAAGCACTTCTGCGTCATGCCAAGGCAAGCGATAACAATATGCGTACATATGCCTTCCAGATCCAAAAGGCCTATGTGGAAGTTTTGGATTTGCTCAAAGAGAAAGTTGAGTATGTCTTCACCATGACAGAACGGGATCGTCAAAGATATGACGAGGAGGGCAATATGTATCTGATTCCTCTGATTCCTGTCCCTGTAATCAAGCCGTTTCCTAAGCTGGCTATGTTGGATTTCTAGGCCCACCAATTGGCGTCTGAACGTATTTTTATAAAATGTTTAATGCAATATTAAAATTCAGTTGATATAGAGAAATAAGGATGTGATTGTAACATATTTGGAGTAATACAGAACAGTTGTGAAAGAGAATTCGTAAATTGGAACGAGAATCATACTTCTCACAATCATCGCACGTTAGCTTAAAAAGTTTCTCACTCGCCATATCTCGAAGTAATGATCGCTTGAACACAATGCACCACTGATTGTTAAATTTTATTCGCGTATACATCAATTGTCGTCAAATGTTGTTCAGCAAGATTTCTTCGCCCTTGTACCCATTATTCTTGCCAAGTATTGGTCCATCTCTGGGCAAGGGCACCCCAGAGCAATCCCCGATCTACTTTGAAAATGAAATAATTCTCATCAGCTAACTGGCTCCACACATTATTCTTTTTTTACATCTGTTTAGCCATTGTCAATTCTTTCAATTACTATGGTACTCGAATCAGCTTCATCTAGTGAACCTCCTGGCGTTAACAGTGGTTGGCTGGGATCAACGGCCACCGACCCCGATCCAACCACTGATTCAAGCTCTGCTGAGGGTAATGAGCTTGTCAATACAAACTTTCCGCCTCCGGGAATGGACCCGAAACGTGCTGCCGAGCAGCTCGAATACATGAAGGGAATGACGAAAACTGCGCGTCTGTTTTATGAATCCGATCGGCTCCTGGACCAAGAGGATCGCGTTACATTGTACAAGGCATTCCGATACCAGATGTTTGCGCAGTATGGCGGCGCGACTCTAGGCCTAGTGGTGGGTCTCGTCGGACCGAAGTATGTGTGCAAATACTTGGGTCGTGCCTATAAGCCTTCGTACTCAACTCTAACTGGGCTGGTCACAGTGCTGGCGGGCTATAATCTTGCCGGAAAACTGGCGCAACAACAAAACCTGCATGCGTATGAGGGCAATTCCAAGTACACCAATGTATTCAAGTCACTTGCCGGGTTCCCACCGCTCATTGGGTATGGATATTACCAAGAGACGGTGCGCAGACCTGACTCCTCGTTCCCAGACCCTGCCAAGTTTGACTGGGGCCGGTATCCAGCATTCCCACTGGTTCTTGCGTTCTTTGGACGATATAGAACGGATATAAAGGGGCTGGACGCAAACTATAGCCCGCCGCAAGGTTACCGAAACCCTGGCGCTCTTAAGGAAACCCCTCATACGACTTACTCGCAGAAGGAGAATCTTGATGATGGTACAAGAAAAATCCCAAGCGGGCTCGATTTTCCTTCTGATAGGCAAGCAGATATTGGCCATCAGCCCAAGTCTGAGTCTGCTTGGGATAGAATCAGAGCAGAAAACCCTGGCAAATTCCAGTGGGAACCTCAGCATACTCCCCATCCCCATCCCTCTGATCCCAAGTCTGTGTCAGATTCAGAAGATCCATTTCAAGAGAAAGACAACAAGTAGTAAACACCAAACTATATATTAAATGCATTTACGGAAAGCAAAAGATTTCCAGCTTAATGACATTTGCCTCTATTACTCTAAGTTCAACGTGCAATGCCAATTCGCAGTACTGAAGATGTGACCTTTGGCTGTCCAAAATTCGCTACAGATGCAGAACGCTTCTTTGACATTGGCATTCATTTAAAAGGCACAGTTAAGATACTAACTCATAAAAATGTATTAAAAAATTCATTCATTCATTACAAAAACATAGCTCTACAGTAAATCAAAAAGGGATGCAAATCTTAACCTGTTGTAATGTTAGCAACACGCCTGGCTAAATCTTGAAAGAAAAAAAGCCCTCATAAATCAAGGGAAACTTCCTCAAAGGCGTCATATAGGTCAGAGTAGCGGTTCGTATAATTCGTCAATGCTTTTCAGTAACAGCTTCTAGTTGATTGTGTTTTGAGAGAAAATCATCATAATGAACGCCTTTTTGGATTCGTTTACCTTGTTTGTGGGTTGTTGTTTTTTTTTCGCAGCAATGTGAGGAAAACTTACCAATTGGCATCAACTACAACCTGGCGGATTGGTTCCTAGTCAGCAAATGCTGAAAAGAAACGTTTGGAGTTGTGAGTTGGTTGTGTGTTTTACAAAGTTCAAATGTTATCAGGAAGAATGTAAGATCCTGCCTGTGAAAAGTTTTCGAGTTGTTTTATAAGATTGTGGTGGCTTACCCGGTTGGGAGATTTTATTAGGGTAAGCATGCTGCTCGACGAGTATACACGTAAAGAGGGTAGGTAGGACACATTTACTAGTGTATACAGCCATCGATCATATCACTAGCTAAGGAGATGCATTTTTATGAAAGTCAGTCAGAGTTAGTTGCTTAGCCAAATGCATGGAGAAAAATAACACTCAGGCTGTTCTATGTATCAATCGCATACACTAGGCTTTAATACGACAAAGAAAAAAAAAAAGCGTAAATAGTAAAATATCTTTAGTACAATTAAATCCAGCTATGAAATAAATAAACCCGTTCAATGATTGATGTTGGCAGAGAGTGATGAAAGAAACGTGAAATAGGCGATGTAGTAGGTGATGAAAACATGGATGAACGCCAAAACAAGACACTGACAAAATAAAAGAGTAAGAGAAGAAAAAAAATACTAAAAACAAGCAAACAGTCAGGTCACAGCACTGGAGAAATATTACAAGTATACCTAATAGGGTTACATGATAACACAGTCACCCTTGGCCTTGCTCTGAATAGGAATGCCCATCTCCTCAAACGTTTTTGGCACAAAGGTGTCGGTGGAGCGGATGGTCGCAGGTATGACAGGCACCTTCGACGTGTAGGAGGCGCCGCTGCGGCGGACAGGGCTGCTGCTGCCGCTCCGCGAGTATAGGCTGCTGGCCGGCGTGGTCGCGCTTTCCGCGCTGGTGCTTGTGGACGTGCTGTTGATGGTGCTGGCGCGCGAAGGGCTGTAGCGCGACGGCGACGGACTTCCACGCGGAGGCGTGCGAGGAGACTTGGTGCGCGTAGCGCCCATGCTAGGAGGCATGTCCAGTGTGTGCTGGGCAGATTGGTGGCGCATGAAACTGGGTTCAGCGATGGACTGGTACTTGCGGGGGCTTTGCGAGCGGTCGGCGTGGGCCGTGGACATCATGCGCGAGGGAGAAGGAGTCATGGCCTTCGACGCCGAGGATTGTTGGATGGGCATGGTTGTAGCGCGGGGCCCTGTCGCGTTGTTCCATTTCGTTGGGCTCTGGGATCGAGACGAGGAAGTGGATTGAGGCTGGGGTGAAGGGTTGGAACGGAGTGAAGGCGACTTGTTTGCGTCTGTATTCATCGATTCGGCGCGTCGAGGTGTCGTGTTTTCAAAGACAGGTGAAGGCGAAGTGCTGTTGGGCTTGTCTGATTCCGCGGCTTTGCTGCTTTCTTCTTCTTTCTTTTCTTCTTCTTTCTTCTCTTCGTCCTTGCCATATCCAAAAAACATACCCATGACACTGAATCTACTAACCCTTTTAGCGTTGGTAGGAAGTTCTGCTTCCTTCACTTCAGGCTCCGCGTTGGGATCCGCGGGAGCACCGTGGTCGTAAAAGCTACTTGGGCGTTCGGGTGTACCTCGGTTAGAAATAGGCGACAAGGCTGGTGTCGGAGAATTGTCCAAGGAAACGGTAGGCAGCTTTTTAGTAGGCGTGGAGGCTGTGCCATTCTCAGTGCTTTCAACAGGTACGGGTAAAGGCCGACGCGAAGCAAGCGAGATCGATGTCATAGGAGGAAGAGCAGAAGAACCAGGGAATGACGCGCCTTGTGAATCGCTGGGCAAAACGGGTGACGAGGTGCGTCTATCCTTAATTCTATCCCGAGGATACTGCGGCCTGGTGGGAGACTGTGACGAAAACTTGCGAGCACCTTGTGGATGCTGCTGCTGTTGATGTGGAGGGGTCAACCGGGTTACGGTCCCAGTAGAATATGCTTCTGCAGGGAGAGAATGTCTATTCTTTCTTGATCTTTGGGATATCCGCTCAGTGCCATCTCTATAAGCGTCATTGGGGCTAGCAGAGGGGTTAGGCCTAGGTCCGTAGCTCTCGGACACAACTCGAGAAGCACGGCCTCCTTCTTTAGCACGCAAGGGCAATTCTCTATATGGGTGCATTGACGGCGTTTCACTTCTGAGTGGTGCAACTTCTGAATTTCTGCTACTGCAACGCAGGACGTCGGGATGTTCTGGTTCCGGATATGGAGAGCCCTTAACAGCAGGACTGTCGTCTGCTTTCCGTCTGAAGTGCTTCATTGATCCGCGACCCTTTAGATTTAAGGCTCGCTTGTGTTGTTTCTTGGTAATAGTATTTTGGCGATTCAAGTTAAGCTCCTTCAGGCGGTCGATGGCATCTGTGCTGTCATGGGACGCAGCGATACCATACCAGATAAGAGCCGCCTGAATGTCTTGCTTCACAAAGATGCCAACTTCATAGAAGTAGCCGACAGCAAACTCAGCAATGCCATTACCAAATTCGCTCGCTAGTTTCGCAAAGTAGAATGCGTACTCTTCATTAGGCTCAAAGATACCTTCGGATCCGCAGAGCATCCATTTACTGATTTCAACTTCCGCGCTGCCGTCGAGTCCAGAATTTGTGTCGCCTTTATAGCGAAGATACTGCTGCTGTCGGCTCGTAATATGAAAGTAACGCAGCGCAATCACACTATCGTAGCCCTTTTCGCCGCCTTGCCACGCCATACCCATTCTCAGCATGGCAGGAGCAAACCCCAGCCAGGCAGCGCGTTCCATTGCCGCAATACCAGAAGTCTCTGGCAGAGAAGTGTCGGGAGGCGCAATCCCTTGTATTTCACCCAACTGAATAAGGCCGAAGACATACGATGCTTGGGGGCAATCAGGATCGGATGTGTTTGAAGCCCGATTAAGGTATTGCATTCCAAGCTCAACATTGACTTCCATACCAAGATGGCCTCTAAAGTGACACATTGCCATGCGCTAGTTAAGTTAGTAAAACTTCTCTCGACTAAGGTCAACTTACATATAAACAGGCGCTGTCGCTTTTTGCTACACCCTGGTTGAAAAATGATAGCGCTTTTTCAATATCTCCAGCTTTCTCGTGCTCGGATCCAATACGGTAAAGAGCTCGAACGAAACCTGATTTTGCCGCTGCATAGAACAGGTCAAGAGCTTTGTCAGCGTCAACTTTACGGCGAAACAGACCGAACAATATCCAGACAGCGACAATGTATTGAGCGGCCCCTTTAAATTTGGTGACGCCGGGACTTGCTTCAGCGACCAGCACAATAATATCGATTGCTGCGTCTACTATTTCCGGCGAAAGACCATGATGGTTTTCTGCAAAGTCGACTGTTTCTCTTGCCCATTTGAAAAGAACGTCGACGTTGATCTGGGTGTTTGAATGAATGTGGTCGTCTAAGGGCTCGCCTTTTTCGCTACGTTCTCTTGTAAGTTGTATATTCTGAGAAAGGCGTCGCTGTAGGTTTGAAACTCGCTTGCTGTCGCCTTTCGAGTCGGCTTCAATGTCGGGCCCGCCTGAGACTTGCCGGACTAGTCGATGATATCCTGCCTCGATCCGGCTGATTTTCTCAACAGGCGCTAACGGGAGGCCCGGGAATGGGTTGTCAATTGGCGGAAAAACATGGTCAGGGAAGGTGAAAGGAACGACCTGCTGAGGCATGGTAAATAAAGAGCTGTGGGTGCTGCTGAAGGCGCGGAGTGTTCGACCGAGATCTCAAAGAATGTGAACAGTAACTGAGGCGGTGGAGTCTACGTGTGCGGGGAGTCTCGTTTCAACATTTCCTTTGGAGAAATGAAGAAGGAGGAAGAAGGAGGGAAAAGAAGAAGACGTGAACGAGAGCGTATATATTTCAACGAAAGAAATCAAAACGTCGGACGTCCGTGGAATTAAAACAGTGGCTGAGGCTTAAGGCGGATCAAGATGTGCTGCGTTGTAAAAGGGAGTCCCTGCCCAACCACCTGAATTTTTTATTTACCTTATATCGATCGGTTGTTTTCCACCTCCCTCTGAATGTTTTGCATACAGCAAAGTTCAACTTCGAGTTGAAATTCCAGACACAGCGCTCAGAGTACTCATGGCCATTAATATAAAAAACTGGTGATTCAAGCACGAGGGGGGAAATAAGGTCAATCGCCTTAGCACATCCGTGCCAAAACACATGCGTGTTGCGAGAATGAATTGTAGAGTACTTCCTTAGACTATACTACGGCGAAAACATTTTGAACTCCAAGAAATTATAACACAATGTCGCCGCCCCTGGAGACATCCATTGATGGTTGTTTTAAAATAATACGTGTCCGGTGGTTTCATAGCAGCCTGTCTCCACACTTGAGACGTGCGTTCGTGTGTGCGCACCGAACTTGTTTATTTCGGCAGCATTCGTGAATGTTTCCTTGCAGAATTGTGGAGTTTGCGAGTGAAAACATAAACAAGCCAGTATTTATACACGCATGGACTCCCTCACAATACGACTTGGATCTCCATGGTATGGGTCAAGGCAATGGATTTTGGAGCGGTTTCAAGAAGGTTTAAAAGGTCTGGAATAACGCCTGAGATCTAGGAGCTGTGCACATGTAGCAGTAGCAGGAGTGTTTATTGGATCTTCCAGGGCTGGTTCGCGCTTCAAGGTTTTGTTAGCATTGATCGCCAGAGAGAAAAGCGGTTGCTGCATACGACGTATAGACACTTGACTCTGGTCTCAACCTCCAAGCCAGTGGGCAGCATCACAGACACACTAGCAAGATAAAGAAATCAGCTTCATTAATTTTTTGCAGTAGAAAGTTCTATACCGCGATCTGGCAGCATCGACGTCCAGCCTCACTCCAATACGCTACTACTGGACGTGCACATGAGATACGGCATTGTGGTCCAAGTTGTGAAAAGACAAGATCGTTTTCAACGTTTCAAGAAAGCGGCCGCCATCTCACAGACACGTTATCAGGACCGTGCACGATTCATTATACATAGGCACAACAACTTATATCGTGTCAACTACTCGCTTTGTGACCCTATCAAAAGTATCAAATTCCCAGAGTCGCTGAGGAAATCTCTCGTTCTAAACAAAAATTTAAGTTGGTGTTCAATGTTTCCCTTGTTCGTGCAAAGATGAGGGGGCGGGTTCGGCATACGCCAGAACAAAGTCAAACCAAACTTTAAAGCCCATGCGCCTTGAGTCTGGGCCAGTATGAATCAACTTGAAGCTCAGCGCTGAGACAGCGCGCACGAACAATCGAAATGTGCACCTCCCAGGTGGTTTCGCTTTATCCGTAATAAGGAAAGAAAAGAAAGAAAAAAAAGCTATGAGTCAAAGCGTAGTGGGCTAAATATTTTCCATCGTTAGCCCTCCATACACAGAGCCTTATCAGACGATAGCCTTTCAGTATAATTAAGCCTCTTGAATATGGGATCGCCGCCATCAATCCCAGGCCACTCTCTTTTCTACTTCCTTTTACACGATCCCGCATCTTGACCTCATTTCCGCTACTCCTTTTTTTCATCTTTCTTACAAACTTTTCTACTCTCGAATAAGATCAGACCGTTAGATGCAGCTGTGTTGACTAGCTGGCTGGTTCATGATAGATCTTGGTGAACAGGCAGTTGCATTGATTTCACCTTTTGAGACGGCTAAGTCCCTTTATCACTGCACTCTGCATACCTGTCAGCTTCAAAGTTTCTCTCTTTTACTGAGTACACACACAAACACGGCACACGTCAAGAGGAACATGAGAAAGGGACAGCACTAGTGTCACAGTGGCAAACTAGTGCGCTATTTACTAGTGCGCTATTTACGAATGGATAGTACGATGGACAACTATAAAATTTAGCAGATTTGAAGTAGAAATGAATAAAAAAAACTTCAAGTCCTCTTGGCTACGGAGCTAATCGACACGCGAGCCAACTCGGAGATGAGTTACCACTTTGGGGTACCAGTACCTGTCGACTTTTTTTGTTCGCTTGCCAAAATAATGAAAGCCATTCGATTGGATCCATGATCAATGATTGACGATATCTCCGTTCGCCGTGACGGGCTTCGCTGCGTCAGGTAACGGGATATGCCAGTCAGCGGGCCGTAGTTAGAAAGATTTCAAGATTCGCATCAACCAACATCCGCTGCCTGGAATCAGATATCCGTTAAGTTTCATGACAGAGTTCGCAGAGTTCGAAAAACGTACGAAGGTATTTTTCCAGCTGCTGTGTGCATCGAGGTTGCCGAAACAAGTCAAGTCGCCGCCGTGGCACAAACTCTGAACTTATAACTCAATATCATTGTTCAACTTGAAAGTTGCCGTCAATTCTTTTTGGCCGTGGCCCGCGTCCAAAACGTTAACTACGAGCGGCCGACAGCAACTGCTCTATCGCCGTCGCGCCAGGCAGACCGTGGTCGACAGCTGAGGCTATGCTGGCTGGCGTACGTGAGCGTATAGGCGGCGCGATGGTCCCATAGTAGTATGTGGCTCCGGGTCGTGTGAAGTTTACCGAAACTTCCACGGCCAGCGCTATCATGATCTATGTCCACGCGCACGAAGCTTGGATCGCCTGGATCGGGAAACGGATACCGCGCGCCTCTGCTTGGCAGATTTGACAGCAGTCAGAAAACGCACGGCCGCCAGCAGCGCTGGAACTTCACCCCGGGTTTTAGGCTAGATCCAATGTTTTCTATATAACTGGATTCTGTGCCTTGATCCCCGAGATTTTTTTCTTTCTTTTGCAAGCTTAGTAGTATTCGTGAAACTAATTTTTACAAAAAATGTCAGCAGAAGAAGTGGGCATCCCCGTCGTGGACATCTCGGAGTTTAACCAGGAAACGGCCGACGCGCTCGTCGCGGCCGCGTCCACTACAGGCTTCGTCATGATCGAAGGATCAGGCTTCTCGCAGCAAGAAGTCGACGACTACTTTAAATTGGTGCGTTGATCCCTCAACCCTTTTTTTTTTTTTGGTAAATACCGGATTTTCCACTAACGTCCGCGGTGTTAAAAGTCCGAACGGTTCTTTGCATCGCCGCTCGAGGAAAAAGCGTCCGTGCCCATCACCGAGGGCAACCACGGGTACTCGTGCATGAACCTTGAGGCGCTCGACCCGCAGGCCGGCGCGGCCAAGGGCGACCCCAAGGAAGCGTTCAACGTCACGCAGGACGCCTCGGGCGCGCTCGGCAGCCTGCCGCTGCCGCCGTACCTC
>JAJMAG010000257.1:0-31831 GCA_030564905.1 Geotrichum fermentans
CGTCTATAGAGTACGTAAACCGCAGTTGACATATAACAAATAATAATAATAATAAATGAAAAACTTGTCCTTGTTCTTATTATTATTATTTGTTATATGTCAACTGCGGTTTACGTACTCTATAGACGTTAGCAGCCAGCCAGGATACCCGGGGGACCCGAGTCCATTAGCGGTGGTGCTGATTGTCTAAATGGCCTTGTTCAAATGTTACTCATACCGCTCTACTTTGGTGCTGAAAGGAGTTTAAAGTGACTGAGCCGTTAATTACTCCAACCCCCCGAGACTTATCATGACGGACATCTGGAGCTGTCGCTTTCCTCCGTTATAGATACGGAGGTTGGGACATGGAAAAAAAGCCCAACTTGGCAAATGCCCGTCAACTTCAAAACGTTCTCCATATGGATTCAACTTGATCGCGATAGCGCGTTTGCCTTATAATATTTGCAACCGAAAAAAATATTTACAGCACAGCCATGCTGGCTATATATATGCTAGTACTTTAGCTATCCATGGGCTCGGAGGTCGGCATGCAGAATAACCTCGATTTGACGTCTATGTTCCTATGGAAGAACCTTCAAATGTTGGAAACGACTTGAAGAGGCAATATTCTGCGGCATCCAGACATCGATCCAGAACAACCCAAAGTTGAAGACCCTACGTCGACTACTATGTAGCTAGTACATGTATGATATCGATCCCACGGAGGTTCGTAGCCCGGCCGTGGCCCGTCATGTCCGCTAAGGTTCTGTTATTACATGTGTTGAAATGTTCAAGTGTTTTGAAAATATTAATGACTTACATACTGTGTCAAAGTGGAGGTCAATTAAGTTGCCAAGGTGCACGCGCGCATGTCGAAATCCAAAAGGTGCAATTGGTATGCTCAAGACAGCCAGGCATTTGCTGCACATGGCAGTTCACAAATGTGTAGCAAACAAACTAACACTGAAACAACAAGCTAGCTTCAAATGCTTTTCATGATTCATGTCAACTGAATATATTAGTATTGAGGTTGACATCGGTGTTCATGAATCTACTTGCGCTTACGGTTGCTAAGCGCACGTATCAGCGACAACTTGAATAACTAACATTCGGAACTCATACTTGTGTGTATTGAACGTACAGTACGTACGTTGACCATGGCAATTTGAAACAAAAATCCAGATCTGGAGCTCTAGAACCGCAAGAAACAAGCAGCAACTTTGGACTTTTTGAAGCAACTTGAACTTTCTAGCTATCTCCTTGCGATCAATAGTATCTCGATATCTCGAATTCAAATCTCTTGTATACGTAGTTAGCTGCACATGGACGGGAGTCTATCCCCAACTTGACCCTGTACAGCACCGAAGTTGGCGGTTATTGTAGCTACGTAGGTCCCCTAAAAAAAATAACGAAAAAAAAAAAAAAAAAAAAAAAAAAAAAAAAAAAAAAAAAAAAAAGGAAACCAAAGAAGATTCCACATTGTGGACGAGGGCGGACTCGGCTCGAGGCATGTCTTGAAAAAAAAAAAAAAAAGTTCTGGAAGATAGTGCTAGCTAGCTACTACTCGTATTCGCGCGCATGGATTGTATCTTGGTCGTCATGATAGTACGTACATGGAATATTACTATTTTGTAGTCAGGATTAATAATTTCGAAGCGAGATCTAGGATCAATGATATCAACCAGGTACAGTACATGGATGGTAGACTCCGATGGTCGGATCTCAAGCCGAGGCTAGGCTTGGTCTGTGTCAAATAAATTTTCATGCAATATGGTTCTTTCCATGAAGACTCAGCTAGCTTGACATGGAAAAACTCCAAACTATGTAGAAAAAAAAATAAATAATGAAAAAGCGTGCACCAAGGGCTCGGTCGAGAACGACAGGCGGATGTCATCGGCCTCGCGATGAGTTTCTAAAAAATACAAAAGCTCCATAGAAACACAAGCAATACAAGAACGTAAATGGTGGTTGCCGGGATCAGGACAAGGGTCTCGGCCTTGCCCAGGGTGAGGGCCGCCGGGATACCATAACCCATGAGCACAGGAAGTGACAAAGTGCCCGTCTGCGCGGCCGAGACGATGAGCGCGACGCCGACGGTGTGGAGATGGGCGGGAAGAACGGCCGCGACGGTTGAGATCGACGTCGTGCGCAGCGGGCCGAGACACACACCCAGACAAAACAAAGAAGCCGGCAGCAGAAGCAGGTAAGAGCCGTGCTCGTCGGAAGCGGTCGATTGCGAGGAGGACAAGGAGGAGGAGGGGTCAAGGAGGAGCAGAAAACAGGAGAGGACAAGGGCAAGCAACAGGAACACGAGCACGGCGCGGTAGAGGCTGCGCAGTCGGGGCAGCGCGTGGTAGAAGGCGAGAGAGCCGGCGGTTAGACCGAGCCAGTACGCGGTTTGAAGCGCCGGCGAGTAGTAGTAGTAGTAGTAGTTGGCTGCTGTGTGTGAAGGGTCCGGCGGATTCGAATCGAGGCCGACCGCGAGCGCAAGGGGCACGGCGAGCGGCAGGCCCGAGGCTATGAACAGAAACAAGGACAGGTACCAGGCTTTTTTGGTCCGGAGGACTTGCCAGGCCATGCAGCGCCGGTCGCGCTCGGCAACGTGGAAACCGATGCGAAAGGCATATGTCTGCGCCGTTTCGTCATGGAAAACAAAGCACACCAGGGTCAGGAGCGTGGCTGCCAGGAGGGCCGTGATGGCGTAGAAGGTGGACCACGGGTAAGCCAGCGCGTTCATGCCGGCCACGAGGCCGGTGGCCAGAGTTCCGCCCACGTAGTAACAGGAATGGAGAACCGTGAGCGAAAGGACCACGTCCTGGAACGTGCCAATCCACGTCAAGAGGCACGAGTTGATGAGGCCGTAGCCCCAGCCGGCGCCGGCGTACGCCAGCAGCAGGTGCGACGAGCAGCAGTAAAAGCCGTCGTAGTACTGCGGTTGCAGGGACGAAGCCGCCCAGCTATACGAGACGAGCAGCGCGAGTGGGCCCAAGCAGAGAGTTCCCCTCATGCCAACTTTCCGCTGCAGCGCGGCCGAGACCGCAGCCGCCAGGGCGAGCCCTGCCAGCGAGGCCAAGTATACCGGGGCGAGATCCGCGGCGTTACTACGGCCGGGGCGGCGCCTGTCGTCGCAGCCACTAGTACTACACTGAAGCAGAGGGAGCAGAGATCCGAGCGATGCGTCCTGCACGCCGAGCAGCAGCAACGCGAGGCAGGCGACGTTGAGCTTTGGTCTGTTTTCTGGCGGCGAGTACCACGATTCTTTTTCGTTTATAAACACGGGGTCGTGGGTCGAGGCCGGAAACGACTCGTAATCGGTGTAGTAGGGCACAGCAGCAGCAGCAGCAGCAGCAGTAGCATGCCTAGGAAGAAGTCTAGTCGTTTCCTCTGAATAAGCCATGTCTTCGGCTTCTACTATACTAAGCTCTATGTGGATACCTCGTAAACTCTTTTTTTTGTGTTTTTGGTTTTCTTTTCTGGTACTGTGCCGTAGAAACCAAAGTTGAAGAGAGTTGAAAGGCCGTGGAAGCGATTTCGAGTTGACCACAACTTGGAAGGTCTACATAGTAACAGCCATGATGGGGACAGGTACGAATCTATGATGGTTGGCACGTTTCATGCCAGTCTTGGGTCCAATTTCGAGGTAAAATTACTTGGATATCTCGAGCTCAGCAGCATTGTACTACGCCGTTGCACGGGTCGGAACGAAGTTTGACCGACGAGCTGAGGGCGTGCGACGATGCTACGCGCAGAGTTGAAAACACCCAACACGAAAGTGTACAGACTTGAGGAGGTGGAAGAAGTGAGTGCAACCGAAAAAAAAAAAAAAAAAAAAAAAAAAAAAAAAAAAAAAAAAAAAAAAAAAAAAACTTTGTAGAATGCACCCAAAGCGAGTCGACTCTAGCTAGTCTGGGAGTCTGGTGAGTCTCCTCGCTGGCCTCCTCCATGGAACAGCGCTGGCGGAAGAGGTTCACCAACTCGTGCGGGAACAAGATGACCCAGTCATTTCCCATTACACATACACTGGCATATAGGAGTGGCTTAATTACAGAGCGCCAAGATCTTAATACCCTAGCTAGTTACTTGAATACTAGTGAGAGAGGCTAACTAGAATTAATTCACCAGTCGAAGAAGCAAGACTTGAGAAGGGGGTGAGAGTGCTAGGCGTCCGGAGTGCTCTCGTCCTTTGCGGAGTGCCGGTTGAGTTGAATGTTGAGACGTCAGGCGGCGCGCTCGGTCGAGCCAATTCTGCGCTGGCCATCGAGGACCTTTTTTTTGGCACGGTTGGGGCCTAAAATGAAATTTCTACAACTGGCCGCGGCGGGGGGGAGCCTCGCTAGGGCGCATTCAGGATAATTGGCAACAATTGTGGATACTATTTGAGAGGCGCGTGCGGGTGGCCGAGGAAGGCGAGCGGTAGAGCCTTTGAGCTCATGAGCAGCTGTGGATGGCGATCATCACAGAGCGCTGGACTTGGTACTGGTAAAATTGATATACCTTGTGTGCGATTAGTGCGCTTTCGGTGTGTGTGTGTGTCTATTGTGTACATTGTCTGGTACTGAACTTGTTTGCGCGATGGAGCTGAGTCCCGGCGCCCAAAAGGGAAAAGCACAAAAAAGAGTACAAGAACCGCTGTACACGCACAATGGCGGCAAGCGTTTGCAGGGCGTGTGCTGCTGCGATTTCGCGTATCAACCGAGGACAGAACTCCTCCAAGTGCTTGCGTCCGCTTGCTGGGCCTCTTGCTCTCAAGTGGAGCAAACAGTAACGCGTTGGCATCGTCTTGGTTCTCTCTCTAGCCCTCTCGCCGTTTTGCTTTTTCCCTCTCGCCCCCCCTCCCTTCTCGTCCTGCCCCTTGGCACTCCTCCGAGGACGCCATCACTAGTCCCCAAGGCTTCCATCTATACCACCGCGGCGGTTCGTCCGCTGGGGCCCCGGGGAGCCTTCCCTGCTTGTGTCGAAGCGTCTCGTATTCCATGTATTTTTTTCTCTGCCATCAACTTCTTTGTCTCTATAACTCTTCATAACAGTACTTATCATAATAACCCATGTACACGTAGACGTCCAGCATGTCCCGTCTCAAGTGCTGCTCCATCCCTTGACATTCCCTCCCCGTCAGCGATATCAGCGCTGTTCCACTTGGGGGCATCATTCGCACTCCGCTCGTCTCGAGCATTCACCCATTGTCGCCTGGATCTCGATATCAAATAATTATTTCTTCTGTGCGCACAAAAGTACCTAGTTTCTTTTTTTTTCATTATTTATTTATTTTTTTTTTTCATTTTCCCAGCTATTGAACCTTGCCAGGGCACCTCCATGGCCATCTCGAGGCTCGGTATAAATACAAACAGCCCCCACCTCGTGGAAACTCTACTATTCTTCTTCTCATCTACAAACACTACTATACATATCTTTCGTCTGCCATGAGCTGTAAACCCTCGCTGTTATCTTGCCCCTCTGAGGTCATTACTCTCATCACAAACCACCTGCAGACTCCAGATCTTGCCCGCCTAGCACAGGCCAACCGCGTCCTATACAACATCACCATTCCCGTGCTCTGGCAAAACATCACATACACTTGCAAGGCCTCACAGCAAACACGGCGGCCCGAGATATCCTTCCAGAAGAGCCAGACCAAAAGCTCGTACCCTGCCGACTCCCTGCCAAAATCACCCGCCCCAACTCTCTCGTCGTTCTCGGACACATCGAGCTCCTTCACCTATCAAGATGACGACGACTCCACGCTGAACACGCTCTTCACGTCCTCCACATCTGCCTTCTTTGACGGCCTGGATAGCCTCTCGCTGGCCCTCATCCAGAACCAGGTCTCGCCGCTCGCAAAACAATCCATCAGAACGCTGGAAATATCCACCGACTACCGGTTCGGACCAAACGACTCCGTCTCGGTGCTATGCGAGGCTGATGACGACTTGCAGGCTGCGACAGCTGCTGGCAAAGACGCCAAAGGCGAAAACGAGACACGCCGCTCGCTTGTGGACTTGACATTTGTGCAATTCCTCAAAAGATACTTGCTCACTAATGACGCTGTACCCAATTTGCAATCGCTTCGTGTCACCCATGAGAACCCAGACTACGACCTGCCACGCTCAAAAACCCATACCTGCCTTCCCACGCGCTACTGTGGGCCCTCCCAGTGCGAGAGAGCCCGACTCGAGGAAATTGGAGCCATTGTGGGAAACTTCCTCCAATACAGACCCGTGCGGCTGAGTCTCGACAGCCCCATGCTCCTGCCGGTCCAGACCGTTCTAGAGTCCAACCCGGCCGCCCAAAGGTGTCTTGTTCATTTGCACATTGAGGTTCTCCAGTCTGCTTCCGAACACCATGCCCTCCATTACCTGCTCTCGGGGCTGTCGAATCTCGAATACCTCTCGATAACAACGCAGGAAACGCAGGGAAGCATGTTCGACCATGACGATATGGACGACGAAGACGACGACGACGAAGATTTGCTGTTCCAGATCGACAAGGCGTTATTCAAAACAGCATTTGCAAACATGAGCCAGCTGAAAACACTCATCATCAAGTCCCCGTCCCTTATCGAAGCGTTCACGCCTGAGGCCATTCCCCGACAAGTCACTCATCTCGAGCTCGAGTCGAACTACAACACCTCCTCTTTATACTCCCACAACATCACTGCCCAATTCAACAACCTCTGGACGCTGCTGCTTTCGCACGACCTGTCGCAACTCACCTCCCTCAGCGTCAGCCTCTGGACCTCCGAGCTCTTCTCTTCGCTGCCGCACCAGCGCGTCTTCAGCTTCCACCCAAGATCGCGCGCGGCGCCCCCCTCGTTTGGAAACCTGCGCGAGCTCACGATCGAAGGCGACTATATCCCCGCGGGCCTCGACGCGCTGCTCTTTGCATCCAACCCCCACCTCCAGCGCGTCAGGATCCCCGTCCTCTACGCGGCCGGCGCGCACGCGCTGGCGCAGCACTGCGGCGACTCGCTCGAGGACCTGGCGGTGTACGGGCTCCGCAACACGGCGCAGCACGCGCCCGACTTTCTGGACTACCGCCTGCTGCCGCTGCTGGCCCGGTGCCACCGCCTGCAGTCGCTGTATCTTCACGTGGCGTCCAAAACGCTGCACGGCTTTGATCTGCTGCACCTGCTGGCGCCGCTGCGGGCCCAGTCCAACCTTGAACCCGCAGCAAAGCCGTCGCCATCACCCTCGCTGCGGCTCACCATCGAGCAGACCGACTTTGACCTGCCGCACTACAAGGAGGTCATCAGCGAGGACGAGTACGACGAGTTTGGCGGCTTTTGCATGCTGCCGCTCGAGTCCATCAAGCAGCGCATGCCGCTGTACAACCAGATCCGCACGTCGTTTGCGGCCGTCGACGGCGACCTGTCGGGGCTGGCCGAGTGTGCGAGTGCGATCGACGACGACGAGGCGACGCGCTGCGACCCCGCGTACGCGCCGTACTACGCCGAGCTGCCGTACACCAAGTATAACTGCATTTTCACGGTTGACGTGGACAGGTTTCTGGGCCGCAACGCGTTTCTCTTTGCGTAAAAAACCCACCCTTCCTCCCTCTCACTATCACTACAACATTCAGTGTTGGCCATAAGACTACGCCAACTCCAACAACTACAACAACTACAACAACACCTTATTTATTGGACCTGCAAATGCATTACAAATATTAACGACCAACGAACTCACCCATATTTTATTTAACCACAACTGCTCATTATTTGTCATTTTGAATTTTTATTATTATTATTTTTTTTTTTTCATCTTTTTTATCATCATATTAACTAACTTCTTCGATGTGTACTTTTAAGAATAAACTACATAATATACAAGTATACTACCCTTACATACGACTAGTACTTGCTTATTTCAACTCTTTTTATTAACTACATACATGTACCCGTACGCGACGTTAAATTGCTGGTTCTATTAAAAACTTTGATGAGAAAAAAAAAAAAACATATTAATTGAACTTGAAGTAGTACGCGTAGGAGTAACTTTTGAAAGCAGGCCGCGGCCTGATCAATCAAAGACATAATACATGCAATGATAAATACATAGTTGCATAGGACATGGCTAGTGCACATGTACTGAGAGCACCATCAATCGAGCAAGGGTTGTTAAAGACAAGTTGCTTGTATGTGATTCGGTGTTGAGTGTTGGAATATTGATTGTTTTGTTGGATTGTTTGTGTTTATGCATTCAGCCCTAGACTTTAGAGTATAGCATTTAGCCATTTAGCTGTAGCACTTGAGTGTATTTGACTTCACTCTGCTCAATTGTGGGTATGGTGCTCCAGTGGTTTGACTTTGAGCCGGCTGGCTTAGCTAGCCTTGAATCTAAATTCTCTATAGTACCACCGGTGACGTCTATCAATTTAATGGTGGCCGATATATCAACATGAGTTTGAGGAATTTTTGCAGTTAACGTGCACGGATTGCACACGGTATCGATCGTTGATTGAAAGCCTGGGATCTGGTTTGGAACTTTGAAGTTAGAACGAAGAGCTAGCTAGCTTCAGCTGCGGTATAAGGCTCAGTTGCACATGTACTACGTAGCTAAGCTTCAAATGCTGGTACTATGTAGCTAGCTCTAGTTGACGTCAAGCGTCACGGCAGTGCGTTTGCAGGTACATGGTAGACATGGCATGTAGAAAACCCTGCGGCGTACACTGCACACTATCTACCAGGGATGACGATGTACGACAGAACCTGCCAGCTGGCTGGCCGGCCCCTTAATCCCAGCATGTGCTTTCTGGTATGCCCCAAAGTGAGCTCTAGGCTTGAAATTCAGATGTTTCCAAGCGTTGAACCTCCACCTTGCACTTGTGTGTGAATTGTATACTGGCACTAGCACAGACAGGTCTTGTAGTCTTGGACTGGCAGTGGTTTAACTTCTTGTAAACCGGCATTTACATCAATACAAGCGCAGTGATATTCATTGCAGCGCGTGCACAGTGCACAGTGCTCGAGGTGCCTGTACAGCTGAGTCAAGGGTCAAGTAATTCTAGTGCATGCATGACATTTTATCATATTTCATCATCATCACCATCGTCGATGTACTACTGTGTACACCTCCGAATACTGCCAAGCGCTTGATCAAAGTCTCGAGGACGCGCGTGCGATCTCTGGCCGCGATTGGCTGTCTGGTATACGAGCAACGCACATATTGAGATGCAGAGTGAAATAAAATAAATTAGAATTCAAGAAACAAGCACTGAAGAGGATATAGTATCTCATGTACTAGAATCCCTCCAATTGAGTCTCGCCCTGCAGTGTCTTGTCTCTCGATCGATATCATTAATGGCCAAGATGCCAGCGCTGTGTGTCAGCTTCGGTGTCGCTTTTTGGATCCAGCTCGCGATCGCTGCTGAGACAAGACAAGACACGGCAGAGATTATTTTTTTTGGGAATTTTTCCGTAAGGGCTCCGAATGGATCCATTGATGGCAGGGATGGCGACGAAGGCACAAGAAAGCAAGACGTCGCGCGGATCAAGCGCTTGAGGAATGAATTGCCGTGTGAGAAAAAAAAATAGATAAATAAATAAACTCCGTTTGGTGTCCCCCGAAAGGCTGCGTGCCACACTGTGCAGTTGAAGGCTATGGAAGGAGGCAACTTGATACCCGTGCACAAGAGTAGTAGGTTGTACAGTGGTGCTGAGTGCACTGCATTCCGGGTGTTCAATGTCAGCGTATGAGGTTCGGTTGGTGGATGCTGAGCTTCAGCTTGTTTACTGGAGGGAATGCCATTACTGGTGTCTGAGAACGCCAGTTAGGTAGTCTCACGTATGTACGCAGAGGGTCTGGACCTTTTTCGATCCAAGTAGAAGAAGTTGCTGTTGGATCGGGCCCAGCTGGCGCCACCTCAAGTGCTTCATAGTTGGTCTTTCCATGCTGTTTCATCTTCAGTTATTGTGGAAACGCTAGTGCAAGGCGCCTGGCAGCACAATGAATACTAGTGCGCATAACCAGCATGGTCCATCATGGTGGGTGCAAGGCTTAGGCCCACTGAATCTGCCCAGCTGCTTCTGTCCACACCTCACAGGGTCCAGTTCTCGAAACTTTGCACCGCAAACGCGCGCGTTGCTTCCCTGTCAGGCCCTGAGGCATTCTCAGCAACCCGAACGATATTATGAAATGAGCTGAATTCAGACTGCCAGTGATATTGACATCCTCAGACTTGCTGTTCAAGTTTAGCGCTGACACCGGATTATTACATGTCCGCATTGGCAGCATCGCTAATAATAATGTAAATATGACGGTCATTCCGGTACAGGCCAGGTACGGCAGGGAATCCTCTCTTTCGCTTACTCTCCTCGAGAAAAGTAAAAAGTACAACACTTGCAAACTCCTTCTTGCCCTGGTCCTTTTTAGTGGTTGGATTTATTTCTTATTCTTTCCTTTTCCTTTCTCTCTCCTTTTCTTTCCTTCTCTTTCTTCACTAGCCGCTACACCCCCCAAACTCTACTCAACATGACTGTCAACGGAACTCCCGCCCTCGCAACAGACCCCAAGTACATTGTGTTCACTGACTGGGACGGTACTGTGACCCTGCAAGACTCAAATGACTACATGACACATAACCTGGGCTTTGGCTACGACAAGCGAGTCTTCCTCAACAACGAGATCCTCGAGGGCCGCATGACGTTCCGCGATGCCTTCCAGCAAATGCTCGATTCCATCAAAACTCCCTTCCCCGAGTGCATTGACTACCTCCTCAAGCACATTGAACTGGACCCCGGGTTCAAGGACTTTTACCAATGGGCCACGCACAACAATATCCCTATTGTCATTGTCTCCTCCGGCATGAAGCCCATCATCCACGCCCTGCTTGTCAAGCTCGTGGGCCAGGAGGCCGCCGACACGATTGAAATCATTTCAAACGACACCAAGGTCAACGACGACGGCAGCTGGGACATTGTGTACCGCGACGACAGCGACTTTGGACACGACAAGTCGTTGTGCATCAAGCCCTACGCTGCGATCCAAGGCCGCCCCACGCTTTTTTACTGCGGAGACGGTGTCTCTGATCTGAGTGCAGCCAAGGAAACCGACTTGCTTTTTGCCAAGGAGGGCCGTGATCTCATCACCTACTGTGTCAGAGAGCACATTCCCTACACGACGTTTGGTTCCTTCAAGGACATTCATGACAAGATTGCCAGTATTGTCGAAGGGAAGCAGACCATCAAGGGCATTCAAGAAAACGCTTGATTCTAAACAATCTTGCAACCCTACCTTCGCTTCTTTCTATATAGACACTTGCTTTTACTCTTGATGTAGTATTAATACGTATATACCAACTCCTTTTTGATAAAATATGATCTTGTATGTTGAAAAATAAATTCAAGAAAAAAGAGAGATCTACCAGTGCATTCATGTGCTCACAGAGAACACATGTTATTCGAGTGTTAATTATTCGTTATCGCTCTTCTCGTAGTGCTATTACCGAAACTTCCAAGTTGACCCTATAGCTTCTGATTTCCAGCCATGCAAACCAACCAGCTGCTTGGACACAGATAGACGACCACGATTGATGACGGTGGCAAGTACTGAATCAACGTGACTGCGTCGAGAACGATATCAATATCATAACAGGAGCGTGCATGTGCGTTAAACCTCAGTGGATCTTTAACTGATTTTTTTTCTTTCGTCGGCTCGCTTGAATGGAAGTCAAGAACTCTAGACAGTCCCTTTTTTTCACTTTCAGGGCTTTTAAATTTAATCAATCGTGTTCTTCAAATGTTATTTAGTGCTGTCGTTATTATCACTGCTGCTGGTGTTGGCGTATACTGCAGTACATGGGTATTCAAGGTTGGGCTTACCGAGAAGTTTAGACAGTTTTGTAACCTCTGCCCAATTGTGTTGTCTGTAAGGCATCGAACATCCCACGAGTGTTCTGCCCAGGTGCTCTAAGATTTAACGACTGAAGCGTGCCATGTGCACTGAAGAGCTGCCGCAAATCCGCTCCTAGGCCCTGTTAACCGAGCTTGTGCCGGGCCCAGAAGAAAAATAACAGATTTCACAAAATCAACACTGAACTTTTGAAATCAATCATTCAGTGCATGGCTAAAGACGTCGCCATATCTGGATATCCATAATACCGGTGGGCACTGTGCATTAATCCCGGTGATGATGGTCAAAGCTGGTTGGAAACGGCGCAGGAGGCTGCCAGATCGACGGCAGTAAGTCCTGCATACATAGTACACGATAATTGATGTTCAAGAGAGGCTAGAGCTCTTGAGAGGGAAGATGCGAATATAGGAAACAGGAAACGAGGATATGCATGTGGAGGTTTGAACAAGATGGGCCAATGATCTGAATATAACCAATCAGCCATGGATTAGGTCGGTGGTATTAATAGTAGGGACAATCATGGCCCTGAGTTCTGGGTTCTGAGCTCTTGTCCTATCGAGTACAGGCATGCGGTGGACTATGTATGTTGGCTAAATACACACAGTATGTAGTTGGATCACACCAGGCCTCGGTCAAAATGCGCAATCGTGCTACTACAATCTTCACATCTAGTCTAAGTCGCAAGTCCTAAATGCGTTCCTTAAAACTGATTCAGCACATGGCGGGCGGCGTCGGCAAGACATTTGTTCCTCGGCCTAAATGTTCCGCACCATATCTCCAAAGTTAACTCCCTTTTCAACACCCGGACAACTTGAACGACAAAGAGCCTTGGCAAAGTCAGTAGCGGCCGTTATAAATAGTCACTGAAGCCTCTATAAACACATCCAATAGCGCGTTCTTCAATAATGGCCCCTCTCACAATCAAATCAGTAGTCACCCAGGCTCACCACCCACGGGCCTTTCGCGGATCAACTCTAAACGCGGATGACACTCTACAGATAGTGTACAACCTCTACTCCGACCCGCGATATGCCAACAGCAAAGTAAAAGGCACCCACAGCCAGGTCAACCTCGCCTTTGCCCACGGCATCGGCTTCTCCAAGGACGCCTGGAACTACATTATCGAACTCTTCTTCGAGGCCTACGGAGATAAGCTGGGAACGGTAGTCGCCATTGACACTGTAAACCACTCAGACTCTTACATCCTCAACAAGGACAAGCTTGGCTGGATATGCGCCTGGGAAGACTACGCCCGCGACATTCTCAAGGTCCTCCGCGAGCTAAACCTCAAGGGCGGCACCATCCTCGTTGGCCACTCCATGGGCGGCGCAACTTCCCTGCACGCCGCGGCCCTCGACAGACGGCTCATTGACAGTGTAGTCACCATTGAACCCGTCTGCTACGTGGACAAGGACATGTACTACAATTCCAAGGCCTACAGAGACACGCTCTACAAGCTCCTGCTGTCCCTCAACAGATCCATGACGCTCACGTTCCCCACAAAGGCCAAGTACGACAGCTTCATGCGCAAAAAGTACCTCACCAAGACCTTCCACCCGCGCGTTCTGGATGACCTCCTACGCACCAACACCGTCGTCGACCCTGCCACGGGCGAGACCTCCTACAAGACGCCCAAGAACCAGCACCTTGTCTCGTACGCGGGGACGCTCCTCAGCTGCATGAACCTCCAGCACATTGTCAAGACCATTGACTGCGAGGTCTGCCACATCATTGGCGCCGCCGCAGGCTGGAACCCGCCCGAGGCCGCCACGATGCTCAGAGCCAACCTGCCTTACTGCACGCCCGTCGACATCCCCAACGGCCAGCACCTGGTCTCGCTAGACATGCCCGACGAGACGTTCAAGGCCATGCAGCCGTTCATTGAAAAGCGGATCAAGCGGATTGAGGAGATTGCAAGGGACGAGTATGCGCACAACCCGGTGACGCTCAAGGAGCGGGAGGAGTTCTTTATGGAAAACGTGGCCAAGGCTGACGAGCTTTTCTCGTCGGGCAAGAAGCTCATGTACAATCGGTTGTAATCTTTAAAAAAAAAAACGGATAGAGTGAGGTAGAATAATTGAATAGACTAATGCACCGGCAATTCAAGTTCGCGTACTCAGATCCCCGGTATTTGAAGTTCGTTAGCTGCAAGTTCCATAGAAATCCGATTGGGAGTTTAGGGTATGGGCTTGGAAAGTTTTCCATCTTTAGTCCCAAGAAAACTTTTTTTTTTTTTTCGAGATCAAACAGCATCAACATACAAACAACTACAAGAATGGCGGACGATGGTATGATCTTAAACCTGGTGTTTGATGCGCCGGCGCCGAGTGCTTCTAGCACTGGTGGCTCCGAGCCTGCCAAAGCCCCTAACCGAAACAACCTCAAGGGCGGATCGTGGAAGGATCGACGAGCAGCCCGCAAGGCGATGCAAGAGCAGTATGATTTGGAACATGGTATTGTGCGTGAGCTCAAGGGTGCAAATGACGTCAAACTCGGCGAGCGCAGCAAACGCGATTTCAAGGACACAGAAGGAAGCAAGGGTGCCGGAAGCAGTACGGACCGGTTTGGAGAAAAGAATGGAAAGACGGCGGCCTGGAGACAACACAAGAAAATGGATGAAACCAGCAAGAAGCGGAAAAGCGAGACCGCAGCAGCAGCAGAGCCCAAGAAGAAACAACTAAGGATTGAGTATAAAGAAAAGCCGAGTGGTGCTGATGGTAATACGTTTGTGAGTAGCATTTTCACGGCCGAGGAGCGCGAGGAAGCCAAGGAATCCAAGACGAAGGACGAGAAGGAGGACGAAGTGGAGGCCCAGGCGGCATCGAATGCGCCGCTGGCAGACGCAACCAGTTTCCCGGGTCTGGGAGTCGGCAAGCTGCTGACGGATGTGTTGACGGAACGCATGGAGATGGACAAGCCGACCAAGATCCAGCGCGGCGTTGTGCCGCGGCTGATCAAGGCCGACAAGGACTTGTTTGTGCAAGCACAAACGGGTTCCGGCAAGACGCTTGCATTCTGCTTGCCCATGCTGGAGCGCATTTCGAGTGCCACACAGGGCGGTGAGGACATTAACCGCAATTCTGGCCTGTTTGGGCTGATCTTGACGCCGACTCGAGAGCTGGCGCAGCAAATTTACGGTGTCCTGGAGGGGCTCTGCCGGGGCTGCCATTGGATCGTGCCGGGCATTGTTACGGGAGGAGAAAAGAAAAAAAGTGAAAAGGCACGACTTAGAAAGGGTGTCAACATCTTGGTGGCTACGCCTGGCCGCCTGGCGGACCACATGGACAATACGGAGGCATTGGATTTGAGTGAGGTGCGATGGGTGGTTATGGATGAGGGTGACCGTCTTATGGAATTGGGATTCGAAGAGACCATTACCAAGATTCTGAATTCGCTTGAGCGACGCAGCAAAATTGCGACAAGCAAATTCAAGTACCCAGGTCTCCCTAGCCGACGAGTCAATGTACTGTGTTCGGCCACAATGAAGGGTGACGTCAAGAAGCTGGGCGAGATGTCGCTGAAGGACGCCGACTGGATCAGCGCAGACAGCATAGCCGACCAGGACGTTGAAATCGGCGACTACGAAGCCCCAGCCCAGCTGATCCAAGAAAGTATGGTTGTCCCTGCCAAACTGCGTCTCGCAACGCTTGCAAGCAGCTTAAGAAATATTGCCAACAAGAACCCAGACGCAAAGGTCATGGTCTTCTTTAGCTGTTCCGACTCTGTCGACTTTCATTTCTCAGTGTTCACGCGCGGCCAGTCGCAATCCGATGAAGAGGAAGATGATGACGGCACTGCCGAGGGTAACGGCAAGGTCCTCAATAGCAAAACGGTTCTCAAAAGTCCTTGGATCTCCAAGCACGCCGTTATTCACAAGCTGCACGGCTCGCTCACCCAACAGGCGCGTACGACAACACTCAATTCCTTCTCAAACAAGTCCAAGGACGCCACCAAGGGCCGCCCCAGCATCCTGTTCTGTACCGACGTGGCGTCGCGTGGTCTCGATCTGCCTGCCATCACAAACGTCATTGAGTACGACGCCCCTTTTGCCACCGACGACCATGTGCACCGCGTAGGCCGTACCGCACGTGCCGGCGCCGAAGGCAACTCCGTTCTCTTCCTGCTCCCTGGCAAGGAGGAAGGCTACCTGCCTCTCATCCAAAGCTACCACCCGCACGGCATCCACAAGGTTTCCTATTTAGACGTGCTAAAGCGCGCCTTTGGCTCCGCTGCCTTTGAGACCGAGGCGACGACCTGGCATCTCAACGTCGAGCGCTGGCTGCTAGAGGAGGCCGCCGCCATGTCCCGCGCCAAACGCGCGTTCACGAGTCATATCCGCGCCTACGCCACCCATTTGGCGAGCGAGCGCCAGGTCTTTAACCTGCGCGACCTGCATCTCGGCCACGTTGCCAAGAGCTTTGGGCTCCGTGACACGCCTGGCAAGATGGCCAACAGCAGCGGAGAAGGCAAGAACGGCGGGGGCAAGAAGAAGGGCGGCGACGATGGCAGCGGCCGCAAGAAGCTGCTTGCGAAAGCCCGTTTCCACGCCAAAACCGGCGCGGACGAGTTCAACATGATGTAAATCAAGAAGACAGCAGTAGATGAACGTACGTAGTAGCAGTAATATTATAATCATACCTGATGGATCGCCAGCGATCTCGATAAGCACTGGACCCCCCGCCGCTCGCTGCGGAGTCTGAGACGGGCCGAAGCGCCAGGCCAGCGCGCCTAAACTGTGAAACAGGCATTATTACAGCATCGTGTCGCCGTTATTACCAATGATGCCGGCGTTCTCAGCTCAGCAGCGACGCGCGCGAGCAAAGGCCGGCAAAAGTTGCAGTTTTTCCAGTTTTCCCATTTTTTCGCTCTGCAGCGGTTGCGCCGGGCCCTTTTGAATTTGTGCTTCTTGTCAACGGCGGGCGGTTTTGGCTCTTGGTTGTCCAGCAGCACACAAAGTTTTCTCTTTCCCGCACTTCAACCATCTAATCGGCAACTTCTCTTCCTTTTCTCCTCTTTCGCAATCAGCACCCACTCTCAACCTCCGCGCCCCCCCTGCCCTTCCATCCAACCTCCGCCAGGCTCTCGTTCGTTGCTGTGCACGTACGTACACCTCACAGCTTTGGAGTTTCGTCTCTCTCAGCTGTCGCCGCCCTTTAGCCCTAGCCTTCCCCTTCGGCTATACCTACCGCCATCGCCATCTATCGAGAAGTCCATCGAAGCCCGCGGTTCCATCACCAATCCCTTCTTTTTTTTCGCTGCAACTACCATAGAAATGTGCCTGGACTTCTCATCGACTACCTTATGAGCAACGTTTCTACAAGCCCGCCCCTCATACCATCCACTTCTCAACCCGCCCACTCGCCCTCCATGTCTGCTCCGCCCGCGACCACCGCAGACCCAACGCCTGCTGCCCAGAAGCAGCCACGGCAGCCAAAGCAGGCCAAACAAAAGACATCTCCGGCCCCGTCGACACAGCTTGATGCAGTTTCGAAAAATGGCAAGAAAAAGCGCGTCCGAACTGGTGAGTCCTTGCTCTTTTTTTTTTGTTGCTTCCTGATTTTTTTTTTGTTGTTGTTGTGTGGTTGACCCTTGCTAACGTTTTTCTTTAAGGATGGTATGCCCTTTCCTGCGCACTACCTCTCTTGCCTGCCCATATGCTAACTGCCGGTGCCCTTTAGCTTGACATGTCGCGAACGCCATCTCAAATGTAGGTGCTCTTCTCCACTTCTGTCCCTCAGCTAACTCTCTAGGCGACGAAGGAACGCCAATATGTAACGTATGCCATTTTACCCAGCCCAAATCAACCGTTAAGCGACTGCTAACAAGCCAAAGAATTGTGCCAAATCCCACAGAAATTGCCGACGAGGCATCAAACTTAACTTCATTGAAACAAAAGTCACCACTCTATTCACAGTACCCTACCCCTATTCAAACTGTAAGACTCGCTCTCTATGGCCTGGAGATTTTACTAATGGCTAGTTTCGATACACGACGAATCCCGCGACATTGCAGGAGAATACGAAGGCGGCCTGCTAAAATACCCGCCTGCTCTCAACCCGCCAACCAACTTGACTCAACTCCCGAATCCAATGTATGATGGAGCCAATAACCCACGCTTTTGTTACAAGTCCTAACATCTGTAGATTGCTTTCAACGGATCGGCAAACTCCACCAGACCATCCCATGCAAATTAGCCCGCCGCCTCCCCCTTGCATCTCCGAACTACCTCTGCCACTCCCAAATTTTCATACCCAAATCCAGCGACCCAAAGCAGGCGCCCAATTCATCCGGCAAAATGCGTACTCCAGCGCAAACGGCTTTTACGAAATCAAAGACCCTGTTACGATCATTACCGACCCGTACCAACTCGCGTTTATACAACACTTTTGCAAGAACATCGCAGTGTTCATGGACTTCATGGTGCCCACACCCGTCTTTCAACGCATTGTTCCGACAATCGCTCTCACACACCCTGCTCTGCTCAACGCTATTGCGGCCTGTGGTGCTTACTCGGTAGTGCATGCGTTCCCGGACATGATTGGCATCGATGTGGCCCTGGGCTACTACAAAGAAGCAAACAATCTGTTGATATCGGCGTTGAATGAAAAGCCTCGAAACCTGGAGCTTTGCACCTTGACAGCACTCTTCCTGACGATCTTTGAAGTTCTTTGCAACATTTCATACGAGCAACGAACCCATATTGTTGGCGTCCAAGCCCTTTTGCAGCAATTCACGTTTCAAAAGGACGAAACTCGAGACAAGATTGAGTTTTCGAGTTCTATTTCGGAAGCTTGCTTCATTATTGTCCTGCACATGGATATACTAACGTCGAATCTGTTGGGCGTGGTGCCTTACTGGAGCCCGCAACAATGGGGCCCCATTCTGGGCATCGGCAAGCCGCCCTTGAACCCTCCAGTGCACTACCACTACATGAGAGTGCTCCATCTCGTCTCCCGATCTGTGCACCTCAACTTACTGGGCTACGACCCCGAAACGGGCTCGACGCCAATCACAGCGTCTGGCAATCCTCACGACATCACAACTGCTCGCCGCAGGCTATTGAATGAGCTCTACGAATGGGAGCACAACCTTACGCAGCCTCTTCGACCACTCTATTCACTTCCACCCAGCAAGCGTGTGTTCCCCGACATCTTTTTCAGCGACCCCGTGTGCGCGCTCATGCACACCTACTATCACAGCGGGTTTCTCACTCTCCACGACCAGCCTAGCCGACCCACTAATCCGTTTCAACTCGAAGAACCGCGGCTCGACGTAGACTGTAACTACCACGCCCGGCGCATCTGTGGCATCGTCATGACCAGCGAAAACTCGAGTATCGGCGTGGTTACCTTGTGGTGCTTTTTACTGTGTAGCAAGTATCTGTATACACTTGAAGAGCGGCGGGCGCTAATTTCCCACCTGGAGCGAGTTAAAAAGATTGGCTGGTCAAATCTAGAATTCCAGACGGCGGTAACGAACGCTTGGGGAGGACCGGATTGGGAAGAGAAGATGATGAAGAATGAAGGACCAAGCTAATATCAGTTTTTTTCAATGGTGGAGCCTGCATAATAGCGCCCCACAGTAAGGTGGAAAGAAGTCAAGGAGCGTGCACACAGCCAAAACCTTAGATGGAAATGGAGCACTCAAAACGCGATCCCAGTTAATTTGAATTGAATTCGCTTGGTGCTAACTTCCAGCGACACACTTTTCCATGGGAATGATATCTCAGTTGTTGATTGTTACACTTAGTTTTTCAAATAGAACATCACGACTGGAGCCTGTGCTTCTAAGCCTCTGTGGCCTTGCACATGAACATTGAAGAATTCGGTTATGCTATTGTACTATACGTGTATAAACGGAATTATAAAGCTAATTTTTATTTTATTTTTTTGGTTCTTTTGTTATTGTGGAGCCCTTCAAGAGATGGACCTGTAAGATTTATTATTATTCTTGTTGTATATCAACTGAAGATTGTCAATTGTGATAATGTGTATCATGTCTGGTGCATCTTTCAGATCAAGAAACAAACAAAAAAAAGTCTATTTGCAACCTCCAACAACTCGCTCCCTCACACTTTCAACGTACAACCATGAAATGATCCTTGATGTCGCGGCACTAGTCCAAAACCTAACAACGCCCGATTTCAAAGCGCTCGTGGCCGAGTATCCAACCGAGCTGTCTGCATTTTGGGACGACCAGCGGCAGCGGTTTGACTTTGGACACTCGCCAGCTTCCGGTGCAGGTGCGGGTGCAGGTGAACAGGGCGCCGTCACGGCCGACATGGCGCTCACAACGGTGCTTCTCCGAAAGTACCTGGACCTGCGCGTCAGCCTCGACCCCCGGTTCTTGTGTCCGCGGCTCGGCAACCGGCTCGCGTACGTGCTGTGGATCCAGCAGCTCGTGCGTGCGCGCCGGCGGCAGCGGTGCGTATGGGGCCTGGACGTGGGCACGGGGTCGTCGGCGGTGTACGCGCTGCTGGCGTGCCGGCTGAGCCCGGCGTGGCGCGTGGTGGGGACGGAGGTTGACAAAACGGCGTACGGGCTTGCGTGTGGGCAGGTCGAGGCCAATCGACGTGTCTTGAGTGATGATAGTGCAGGCGAGCAGGGCACCATTGGCAGAGCACGGGTTGAGGTTGTGTTGAAGAAGGATTCGGATCCGTTTTTCAGTAAAAAAAGAGTTTACTCTGGTTCCTCAGGCGCTGAGACTGACGACACTCGTGACGGGACAGGCCATGGTCAATACGAGCAGGTTGTAGACGCCGAAGACCTTTCGTTCACAATGTGCAACCCGCCGTTCTACGCCAGCCTGGCCCAAATCTCAGACCTGCAGGCTCTCAAAGTGACTCCTTCGCCGGGGAGCTTGTTGCTAGCACGGGAGCACGAGCTAGTGACTGAGGGCGGTGAGGTTGCGTTTGTGGGCCGCATGATCCGGGAGTCTGTGCAGTTAAACCGGGCCAGGATCGCATCTAAGGAAGGAGGAGAAGGAGGACTTGCGACCTGGTTCACGTCCATGCTGGGCCGCAAGTCGTCTTTGGTTGAGCTGGTCCAGGTGCTCAAGGACAATGGCATAACCAACTATGCGCTGCAGGAGCTTACCACCACCTCTAATGCCAATTCGAATTGTGAGTTTGGAAGTGCTCCTGGACCGGTACCCGGTGCAGTATCGGGGCTATCACCGCCGCCGTCGCTGTCAAGCACGAGACGGTGGCTACTAGGCTGGAACTTTGGTTACAGCCGGCCTCCACATGACGCCTCACGGCTGGAGGGTGCCAGTCTAAGAAAGTTAAACCCTGCTGCTACGGAGCTCAGCGTGCGCTTGAACGTTGCTAACTGCCATGACCCAGCGTTTGCCAACCACCTTGCTGCTTCTTCGGCTCAGCCAGATGACGACCCTACCAAGTGTTTATCACCAACGCTTACGAATATACACAACAAACTTGGTGTTATCCTTGGCTCTATTTGCAAGGATGCAGAAGGTGCGAGTGTAAGCCAAAGACAAGTTATTTCTCAAGGCGAGGATGGTACTGCTGCCCATCGCAAGGCAACAATGCAAGATAGCATTGCTGGAGAATCCAGTGTGGGCAGTAAGTGGGTGTTAAAAGTGCCTGGGAACGTTTGGTCCCGAGCCTACCGACGGCGACGTCGTCAGCAGCAGCAGCGAGACCTTGACACTTCAGAGCCAAACTCCAAACGACGCAAAACGGACTCTGCTGCAGCTATTGTCAAAGACGACAAGGGTCTCGGGCCCACGCTTGTCACATCTCAATTTGACATCTCTGTGGTATCTGCGAGTTCGGCATCTACGACCTTTCGGCTTAAAGCTGCGTGGGTCTATGGGGACGACAGCACGATGCTTGAGAGCCTTGTGAGCATGCTCAAACGGCAAATCGAAGCACCCTCAACTACATGACGATCCAGTCGACTTGTTACAACTCTTCTTGTTATGGTTTATCTTCTTTTGTGTATGCTATATTATAAGCTTGTGTGAAAAACAGACCACGTGACTATAATGGGAAAAAAGAAGATCGATCTAAGCTGATTGTCCGTCTTTGGCTGTTCTGCGTCCCGTTTAGGCGACGTCTCCATTTTTTTATTTTTTCTAATTTTTTTTTTGGGCTGTGGGCGCACGCGCGTGTCTTGAACTCACGACGACGCGTGCGCGACAGGACGCAGCAGCACAAAATCTTCGGTTGTTGACAGAAAAGGAAGCCGCGAAATGTGCACGCACCGCGGTTGGCACCATTTAAAGTGAATTCCTCGTGTATACGTTTGAAGCACTGAAGATACCATGGCAATATTATGGAAGGGTGTAAAGTGTATAAGATATGCCAAATTAATACCGGTCCAAGGCTTCAGTGTTCAATCGTTGATCTTTGTTTGAATCGGTGATCTTTTTGTTTGCAATCAATATAAATTGTGAGTGTCAGAGGAACTTCGTTGTCTTTTTACAGGCGACTTGAACAAAGCAGTTTCAATCGTGTCATCGATCGCGTGTAGTTCGTGCCATCTGGCGTTATAGTTAGTTAGCCAGTTAGTTTTTCTACGAGCAGTGCCTTTGGGCAACTGCCCAAGTCAACGATGCCATTGCTGAGCAGCGTCTCAATGCTTCCAAGCTTTCATGCTAAACTGAAACCAGAATGGACGACAGAATGGATGCCAGACTGGATCTCCTCGTGAATCAGCCAAAATACAATGGCTCCGTTTTGGGAGAGGCAGACATGTGCCCATTCTCACATTCTACGCTCATAATAATATACACGCTCCTCCTCTCCTTTTCATTTCCTTCTATTTTTACCAGACATTTTTTCCCTCCTTCTCTTCTCTTATCCCCTGTAGCCCATAGAAACCAGCTTTCATCCAGACCCTGAGCGTGCCTCCATCTTGCACCCTTTTTTTTTCAAGGCACATTCCAAGCTCTTACTCCTTTTTTTTCCCTTTCCCAACTCTCCACCGTAATCAGCATTCTCTGCCCAAATGCAAATCATCCCCGAACGCGCCTAGTCATTCTGCTCTTGTATATCCTTCTTTTATTATACTCGACACTCCATCTTTCTAATCCGTTAATTCTAATTCTAATGTCCTCCGAATAATGACACAAATGCCAACGTCCTGGGCTGAACAGCTCATCGTCATCGACACCAATTCTACCTTTAAAAACTCCTTCACCCATCTTCACACAAAGGGTAAGTATGCTCTACTTGATCTGCGGCAAACCTTCTAACCATCCAAGACGCTGTATATCTCACAGGATCCGATGCTCTACTGGGACCTCTCCTGGCAGTCGTTTATAGAGACACGCCAAACTCTGAGAGCCTCTCGACTATTCTCATCGGCCGCCATGGAGTCTCCGAATGTGTCAACATGACGATAAGCCCAAAGTCACGGTTCTACGGCGCATGCCTCAATCTGCCACGCGACCAGCGAGCCAGCATGGTACGGAAAGCAGTAGCTATCGCATGCCTTCGGACGTTTTCCAACATGGAACTCTCACTCAAATCGTACCTCACTTTTTCCTCGCCAGAAAACCAGCTCTTCGACTGGGATGAAACCACCGCCGGCTCCATCGCCTCGCAAATGACGCCTGCCACCGGCAAGTTTCCAACTGAAATTGGAAATGCCGTTATCGAATGTGGTGTTCTGCACCCTAAACTCATCAAGTCGACTGTTATCGACATCATCTATCAAGATTCACATGCTACAAATGACTTGAATAATGAACTCGTCTACCTGTTCGGCCACCAGCTAGAGCACCTTTTCGATCCTCTTGCCGAATACAGCCCCGAACCCACGGAAATGCTCTATTCGCCGCCTTCATACCCTCCAATGCAGCGCCCTTCCGACAATCAAACGGTGCAGAGCGTCTGTGAGGAACTGTTTTCGTTACAATCGCATTTTACAACTGATCTCCTTAGCATGCTTCAAGATTTTTTAATTCCGCTACGCGTCAAAGTTCTCGGCGGCGACATCCCCGGTGTCAATATGCGGAAACTCAACATGATCTTTCCTCCAACCATTGACGAAATTGTGCGGGTAAATAACATTCTTTACGAGGCTCTGGATCTTGCCATGCCGTATGGAAGCTATGAAGTGATCAAGGCCTGCGGGATTTCAATTCCTTACTTCTACAAGGCATGCATGCGGCACGAAGCGGCGACGAGAAACTTTGCTGCCAATCTACGAGAACATATTGAGCTTATTCAAATGTACTCACGAATGCCCGGCCGATTCACAGTAAATCGCATGGAGTCAATTATTCACTGTAGCCTTCATTTGACCAAGATCAAGATGGTCTTAGATCGCTTGGTCAAGATTGTCAAGTGGCGCGACGATGAACTGGCCAACGTTGATGAGTTCTACCAGTCCGCTGTTGGAACGATTGATTCCTTTGGCCGCGAAAACTTCATTTCTCCATACGATAATCGCATTTTTACGCCTACCGGCAAGCTGCTTGTCGAAATCTCGAAAGGATGGCCCAAGGAACTAGAATATGGCTGGATAAACCGGCGAGTAGTCACGATCTTTGATGCAAGTGATGTTATGGGTAGACATGATGTGTTTAACGTCATTTTTATTTTCACAGACTCGGTAGTCATTATTAGACCATCGGAACCGGTGAGTATAACCAGTGATTCAGGTATCCACAAGCCTTCTATTGCCGACATGCTCATGCATTCAATGGTCAACTCAGTCCCATTGCCCAATCTTCCCGAGCTGAATGTCGTTGGTTGGGCCCCGATTGAAGATGTTTACATGGCAGAGTTTGGGGGACCTCAAAGCCTCGCCATGTATATCACTGGATCTGGTCTCAGTGTTGGAAATAAAACGTGCCATCTTCAAATTTATAAACTCATTCGCCCAGAGGTCACTTCGAATGCCATTGTCAATTACATTTCCAAGGCAAAAATTATGAACAAAACACAGCCCTTTCACCTTTTTCTCAATAAACAGGCCGATTTTTCAACATTTGCAACGGTGCAAGAGTACAATGGGTACCTCAATGAATCACGTAAGTGTCCTATTGCGGTTTTTTCAAACATGAACATTCCAGACGCTGTACTAGACGCTCATGATCTTATCGCCTGCATCGAAACTCAGGTATACGGCAACGATCATATCGCCATTTCCGTTGTTTCGAAACTGGCATATGGCTATCGGGAGATTGTGTCCAAGTCGGACTTCTCGGCGATTCTTTCATCACAAGTTTCAAAACTTTACAGCCTGTACTTTGCGAGTTCCAACCCGTTTGCGGCAGAGATGATTATTCAAAACAACACTTTAATCGCAAACTATTTGATTGACTATGCAACAACCCGCAGCCCTCCAGTGCGCCAAAAGTCACATCGTTCTAGTAGAGGCCCAGCCAAGGTGACGATTGCAACTCCTCTAGCAACGCCAACTCTCAAACGCCAGCCTTCTTTAAGGGAGCGTATTTCGCCAGTATTGAGCAAAATCTCACGAAAAGTGAGTACCGATCTGATGCGCAGAAACAGCGATACCAAAAAGCGGAGATCGTTTCCCTTCCTTGGGCGGAGCTCGCCTGTCTCAAGGCGTCCTAACGCTGACCCTTCGAAAATACTCAGCACCATATCTTTACCTGTGCAAAATGTCATGGCCAAGCCGTCGGTCGCCACAATGCGGCATAGTTACCCGAGCCATGCTCCCTCTTCCGAAGTACAAGTGACTTCACCGCCTAAAACCAATGCAGTACCTACTCATTTACCACCGTCAGTGTTATCGCCCTCTCAGGAAGACTTGGTCGTCCAGCGGAAAACCAGCTTCTCATTGGCACTAAATTCTCCATTACAGCAGGGCCGCTATGTACGCAATATTCCCAGTCAAGATATTGTTTCTAACGCTTCGTCGCAGTATTCTCTCGCCGTCAAAGACAGTGAGAGGTTCTCTGATTCGTTTGGTGATTTCGGCCTGGTTTCCGGTCGCACGGCAGCGGAGAGGCATTCGATGCCCCCAGAGCGATACATGGAGACAATTGAGAGTGATTCAGGAACTCCGAGCAGAGCTGGCACCCCTACGAACGGAAGAGAGGACGAATTCACCATTGGCGAAGTGACACTGAGCTCACCGCCGACCCCCAACGCGAGATCACTGGTGGGTCACTCGTTCACCGATAGCTTGATAAGGAGCTTAAGCAGTGTACAAGATTTGTCGAGAACATCGAGCTCGGGATCTTCTGTCGAAAACTGGTATCAGGACTTGAACAATCGTCGTGATGAGTCGTTGGATTCTTTGGATAGTCATACAGCGCCGCCGATCGACGTGAACGAAACTACACTTGATGACGAGGAGGACTTGACGCAATCCATGAAGAACTTGACCATGTTTATTGACAAGCAGCCGCCTCGGCGCATGATAAGCCCTAATTTGCCAATGCCAAACGTGTCGGGATCCGAGAGCTCTGTGCTGCTCTCAGATGACTTTGCGTATCTCGCAGGTATGGTCGAGGTGCCTGAACAAGTCACCCGTCGCACTGGAAGCCTGTACCCAGACATTCAAGAGTCATCTCTTGTTTTCCTAGGAAACTATATTCACTCGCGTGACGGCTCTGAGATGCTCATAAATGGTGAATCTGCAGAGTCGCTTGGGCTGAAACGCCAACAAGAGCAGGAGCTGTCCGCACAAGACTTGTTCGTGCCGTCGAAACCCGTGTTCGTTTCAGAGCATGAGTGGCTTAGCACCACTGGCTCGTCAAGCAGCTCCCAAGGAGACCAAGTTGCGGCATACCTGCGAGGAGAAGAGCACCAACCAGAGCCCAGCTATATTACGGAAAACCTCACAGTATACAGTGATTCTTCAAGCAACTTTAGCGACAGCGACGACCTTGGCGGAATCATCCGCTCAGGCCGCCAAGCAGCACAGCAACGCGCCAACCGCGTCCCACGGGGATTGAGCACCTCCAACCTCACTTCCAGCGAACTCCAGCTCCGCTCCTTGACGGTCAACATTGACAGCCTCATCCATGAGGAATGCGCCGACGTGCTCGCATCCCCACCCGGCCCCGGCCAAAAGACAACGCCGCCGCCACCGTCGTCGTCGTCCTCGATTGCGGCGCAGCTCGAGCACGTCAGCTTCACCGTGCTGCGGCTGCACCGGGGCACAAACGGGCTCGTCGCCATCCCGCCCTCCGTGCCCGAGCTGCAGGCGCGCGACCAGCACCGCGTCATCCGCGTCGAGCAGCAGAACCGGCGGCTCCTGATGTCCTGCCTGTGGACGCTCATTGGCGCCCAAGCTCAAGCGGCAGCAGCCGGCACGCCGGAGAAGGCAGGCAGGTACCGGATGGTCGTTGAGAGCTTCCTCGATCTGGAGTGGCATAGGCGTACCACGATGCATGAAAAAATGGGGCGCGCCATGCCTGTACTGATGTGGGGAGTTCGGGGCTCTTAGCAAATGAACATTTCTATTGAATGTGGGATGAATCAATTGAACCCTTGTTTCAATGGATTCACAATCTTGGTTCAATCCCCTTTTTTTATTTGTCCTTTTTCATGTTTTCATACAATCTTTTGTTTTCAGCTTGTGGTTTTTTTGTTTTTCCCTGTCTTTTTTTTTTCACCGGTTTATTCTGTTTTTGAAGTAGATAATCTAGATGTACAGTACACGTAAGTAATAATAATAATTAATGATTGTGTTTTTTTTTTTCCTTTCTTATGATCCTTTAGTCTTCCTTCTGAGCGTGTTCTACTTCTTGCAAGAATTCAATGTTAAATCATTCGTTTCTCATTTTTTATCATTCATTTTGTATTTTTTACACATAGTATCCCTGGACCGGCGCCGTGCCAGCCTTACCCTCGTTTCGCTTCACCGACTCTAATTGCTCCTTATCGGTTTTTTGCGTGTAATTGCAGATGGAGCACTTGACCACCGTGTCGAACGAGTATGGCACCAGTGGGATGTAGCAGAATGTGAAAAAGCGGCGTTCCTTGAGGGCCTCCATGGCTGTGTTATGGCTAATTTTTTTTTTGGTTAGTTATGTTTAAGAAGGAGGAAAAAATAGCCATCATCTATCATAGCCGGCGTTGTGTGTACGTTCAATGCAGGCGTGGAAACGAGCTGGCTTGGGGGAAGTCCAATGGTGCGAGGTTTCAAGAATCAGAAACAGGGGTCTTGCTGGAGTATTCATCCACAAAGCTAGCTTACGAAGGGCCCAATTGAGGTCGTTTTAGATTGAGCTTGCTGTAAACTTTGTGAGCCTCTTGGTGCCCCTTGTGCCGACAACAGATAACAATGCTTAGCTAGTCGCTTAGCTAGCCGCTTAGCAGTCGCTTGCAAGCATTCAGAGAACTCGACATCCCGACCCTCCTAATTAAATCCCTAGCTGTCTTCGTCTGGTTCTCACGGTCTGCCGGGGCCAAAGCGGGCGCAGGGCTTGGCACACACAACGTGATTCTGCCCAAAAAAAAAAAAAAAGGAGTTGACACTCAATGTCAATACATACCAATGAGGGCACAAGAACCTGAAGTTCTCAAATCCCTTGACAGTCTTTGGAAAGTTTGTTGCTAGAAACAAAAACACACGTTAGTTAGTTTCAATGTTCAGTCAAAGTTGACTTGGTGTGTGCCTGAATATCACCGTTGAAAGACTGGTGGGAGGAAGGCCGAAAAAAAGGGTCTCCCATCCAAGGATGGTCTGTGTTGCAAAGAACCATGCGGGGATGAGTGGCCCCTTCTTCCTCTTCCTCCTCCTAGTGGTACTTCGCACTGCGCATGTGTATACTTACCGCCAATTGTGAAGAATAAAAACATGATTGAGAGCGGTTGTGATGATGTGTTGAGTAAGTTGAGGGTATATAGTTGTGTGTAGGAGCAAGCAAAGCAAGCGCCGGCAGGCCCAAGAGAGTTGCCACTGAAAAACCCTTTTTGGTTCCAACGAGAGAGAAAAGGGTTTTGGCCTGCACCATCTCCACATGTTTAAAACACGAGCTTATTTTTTCACAAGTTTGAAAAATCAAGTCTTGCCCTTGATGTTTGGCCTACTGGTACTCTTGGGCTTTTAATGATTCCCGAATGAAATAAAGCAAACAAAGAAACAAGCAATTGGAATATATGTGTGTAGTTTTGCATGTCTATAACTGCACTTCTGAATAACTCTGTAACGCAAACTTTTTGTTTAAACATTTTTTATCATTCTTACATCAATTATAATACTCATATTCATGAAACACTAGCGATTAACAGCCAGCTAGGATTTCCGGAGACCGGAATTTGTTAGTGCAGCTGACAGCTTAATTGGCCTAGGAGACAAATCCTCTCGAACGGGATCTTCAAAAGATCCCTCTAGAATTGGTGGCCGTTTAGAGAGGGTAGTGGTTCCAAGCTCTCTCCCGCGCGAGCCGGGCTACCAGCCTGATCTCACCGAGAGACCGCTGTGACTCTTGCAGACTGCGGATGACTTTTACTTTCAGTTCACAAATCGCACATTGATCTCTCTAGTGCTTTTGGCAAAGCTTTTTGAGATGAAGCGAAATATGTGTGTACTTGATAATTCCTGCACGCTTCATCTATACAAATGAAAATAAGAGAAAAAAAAGGGTAAAGATTGGGGCATTGATGGTTATAATGACAATGATGATAAATCTGTTAAATATTCCGTACATGTAGATACTTTCTAGACAAGCAATGGCTCTATTAACATGAAGCAAGACACGTATGTCAATAGTTGTCTGATGCAGACATGTTCTAGCTCAAAATCATGAGCGATGGGGCATTGACAGGAAAGAAGGAAGGAAGGAAGGAAAGAAAGGAAGAAGGGTATTTTTTTTCTTCTATATACTATGTCTCATGCTCTATTTCGGGAATTTTGGACATCATCGCTATAATACGGAAAACCATGCCGAGAGGCTTCGACAGCAGCCGCCTAAGAGTGCAAGTGAAGTTTCGACATCTTCCATATACATTTCCTCCGACATGTCGAAAAGCAATGGCCGCCGCCCGTGAGTCAGTAATTAATAAAACACTTGTAGCCTGACTTTGTTTTCTTGCGAGCACACGGACCTGCAGTTAGTACGCAGTCTTCTATTGTTTCTGCTATCGTACTATAGAGGCGTATCTAATCTTTTTTTGTGAGTATTGTGGGTCGACACTTTCTCACCCCCGTCGGCGGCCAAGCTTGGTACATAGGGGCTGTCAAGCCAGCCAAGCGCATGTCTGGAATATGGACAAGCCCTTTGCCGAAGGCCTGGGGTCCAGCTGTGAAAAGAAGACGAGCTCAATTGGCGGATGTGATTAGGAAGAAAGACGGCCAGTTGGAAGTTTGCGTGCCATTGGTCTTTGCCTTACGATCGATTAGAAAGAAGAAGGAAATGAATTGCCGATTTTAACTACATGGTGTTATATATCCTGAGCGTACATAGTATCATGATTGACCCCGGGCCTGGGAAAAGTCAATCTGGTGCGGTTCTTTTGGTTCTTGCACCAACAGTTATGCAGGGCGCCCGAGCTCTAGCTCATGCCCTTTCTGACGACTGAGAGATACACACAATACATTATAGTACTTGTAGTTATTGTATAGTAGACGCTCGTTGTTGCTCTTTTTATCAGTTGGGAGTGTGAGCGATAAGGCCTTAAGTGGATACATGACAATACTTCCAAGTCGCTCTATAGAAAAAAAAACATGAAAAACTGAAAAAGGACAGGCAGCAAGGACTGGCGCCATGATGATGTTAGTAAGAACATTGTAAAACATTGCCAACTGCCTCAGCTAAAATCGAATGAAAAAAAAAAATAAAATAGTAATACTAACAGAGAATAAACGTGGGCGCCATAGTCAACATCATGCCGCGGGCTTCGATTTCTGGAAGGACGAGATGGGAGCGGTGGCTATCAGTAAGGCTTCCCAGTGGACTACGAAGACATGCACCGCGCACCGCTGTAGGAATCCCTACTCCGGGCAGTTGTACGAAACAAGCCGCGTCCACCCACCAAAAAATACAAAAAAGGAAGAGAAAACTTTAAAGGGCCGGCAGATACCAAGCGCTTTCAAGTCTTTTACAGCTGATTGTCGTTCGTATCCTCGAGTATACTAGTACATTTGATCACAGGCCGCTGATTCGCCAGAGATATTCGCTGCTTGCGGTGTGCGTACCAGGGAACGCGCCGAAACAGAGAACAACAACAAAGTACCATTGGCTTTGACCATTTTACATATGACAGGCAAGCTTTGTCGTTTGACAGGCAAGATATCACCACAGGATACAAGCCCATTGAGCTCTAGGACCATTTGCATAATCTCAACGGCCATCACGGCCTCTTTGAACAAGCCTCCTAAGCTTGCGGCCATGCTTTGTGTGTAAGAACTCGGTAAAAGGATTTAAAGTACCGCATGTGGACCAAAGGCTGGCCAGCGCTAGCTAGTCACTGCTGCTGCTGCTGTGGTGCAGGGACACCATCGGTTGGCGCCCTATCGGCCTATCGATTGGCTGGAATATCTCCATGATATCGATCTCCCAAACTAGCTAACTAAGCTTCATGGTTGGTTTCCAGCTGCGTGCTCCTGTTTATTCCGGACGGAACTGAAATCCTTGATTAGGGAAGGAAGGAGTCTCAGCAATGAACACCGATTCTTGTGGAGTGACAGAATGACTCTCAGCTTCAACGCTGGCACATGGTAGGAGCACTCCAATAGCAGCACTGCAGTATCATCACCAGAGAGCACTTGGCAGGAATTCAGGCGATATGACCATCTAGCCGTCTGTAAGTAAACAACACTGTGCCCGACGGCAGCTGTCTGATGGGAGATCTGGAGTGGCAAGTGCCAGAGTCATCACTGACTAGATCTTCAATTTCTAGACGGTACCCTCGAATGTCTAGATCTTGGGCGACAATGTAGTTTGCCTGTTCCGTGTTTATCGGCCAATTGCACGACATCAATCCAAAGCCATCCACGCATGAACCCAACACCCACGGCCCCCACCTTGACGGTTGAGCCTAAAATTCCACCACCTGCGTGTTTTTTTTTTTTTTTTTTTTTTTTGGGGCCGTGGCCAGTTTGAAGTAT
>JAJMAG010000258.1:0-31652 GCA_030564905.1 Geotrichum fermentans
CTCTGCCGGTCCTCTGTTAATTAGAGAGGCTGGCAGTGCAGCCTGTCTTGCGTATCAACCTGGCAGGGTTGTCGCGATTCAGTCTAGGTTCGTTATCATGATGGATTAGGTTCGAGCAGGCTTTCAGCCGCTCGTGCTTGTAATTACTCTCAGTACTTGTGGGAACAAGAAGAAAGTGTTATTTGAACGTAACATATACTATGATTTGCTTTGATCCAGATGCATAATATAATACTATATGGATAATTTCGTTCATGTAATGCTAGAACAGTCATATCTTGGTGGACAGGAATTAACCATTACAATGTCGACTATATGCATCGGTTTATTACAAGTATGTAGTTATTGCACGCGTATTAAGCACTGAGATCTTTACATGTTATCTTCCGTAATAACTGAAGTTTACCTAATTGAATTAAATTATCCCGGTGGTCTTATTGCCAAGAAGTCTATGGAGACAAAGTAATAATCCGCAGTCTGCGAGAGCTATAGCGGTCTTTCGTTGAGAGGAAACTGGCAGCTTGGCTCGCGCTAGACAGGCATGGAACTACTGCGTCACAAAAGTGCCAGTGGCTATAGGAGAAAGGTCTTTCGAAAACCCTATTCGGGGAAATGTCATCCAAACAAATTAGATCATCAGGGTCACTACCGAATTTCGCACCTGTAAATATCTTGACTGGCTGCTAAAACGTCAGATCACATACACGCAGAAAATCCTTTTTGTTAATTAATATGCAGCAAGGATAATAAAGTATAAGTAAGCCTCTAGTACCCATTATCCCAGTTCAAGTGACAGAAACGATTTTTATCGTGAGCCAAAATATACGAACTTCATTTTATTCATCCCAATGATAAGGCCCTACACCACAGCACCCAAAGACAGTTAGAACGCTTTGACCCATTTTACAACTTTTGCAACTCCAAAAAGTTGCGGAAAGCTTCATGTTTTAAGGCTGCCGGTCAAGAGCGCAGATTACTTCAGGTTCAGGTATTTAATCCAGTTGTGTTTAAATGGTGCTGTGATGGATTTGGAGAATGACAGCTGATAAGTCTGTTACACGAATTCCGTCGTCTAGTTAAAGCAATCGACAGGAATGACTACACCATAGCTATATTTTTGGGAAGACATACAAACATTTTAACCTCTAGCATCACTCTTACAAAGGAAAAATTTTGTACATTCTGGTATCTGAGTGTGTCGCCTGTCAGTAAATAAGAGAAACATTGGAACCATGTGCTGGCTATTTGGCAGATATAATGAGATTCCATAGAAGCATTTTGATAAGTAAATACGGTCATTTTTGTTAGGTTCACTTAAAGCCGTCGATTACTTCTTCAGGATACTTTTCTGCTCGATCTGACGAAATAAAATACTTGTGATGGTGAAACACTTCTTTTCAGACTGTCGGTTCTACTACCCTTTCACTTTTCTCTGTTCGTCCTGAAAATGCGTGACAACGACAAGTGAAATTGCTCCAATTCATGATCAAGCATCTATCAAATTGATCGACTTGAGCATTGTCCAATCATCTCCCTTGGTCCTTCTATTCATCCATTGCTTATCAATCAACAGAATAATCATCTACTTTTCTCCCCAATAATTTTAGGAAAGCATATGATAACAAGCTTTTTGAGTCTTTTGTGTTAGCATGTCAGATATCTAACTCTCCCATTGAGCACACCGTCTTCGCTGTTCCTAAGGATCTGGCCCAACTCGAGTATCATTATTCTTTAAACAACATCGAATCACCTAAGTAGTAGTTTTTTTATCGTCTGCCCAAAGCGCTTTCTTAAACAACTCAATCCCAGCTCCTTCTGGCAGAATCAGAGATTATCTATTTCCAATCCCAGCTCTCTCTGTCAGCCCATATCATACAAAAGGTAGAGGCGGCTCATCTCGAGGTCTTTAAACTAATACACCATGAAGCTAGGCTTATCGAGCAAGAGAGATACTGCTACGACAAATTTATGACGCTGAAACTCGATTTGGAGTATTTCAGAAAGCCAAAAGCGAATATGAACAAAAAGTTAAGGAATAGACGGAATGGTACGAGGGTAAAGAGGCGATGGTAAAGTGGATAAGAATAATTACTCTTATAAGAATGATTTCAAATATAAAGCGTACAAAAAGATGGCCAAACGATTTGCGGGTACTACTTCTGAGGAGTGTGAAAATATTGATCCCTTAATACAGATAAAGATGTAAACTTACACAGGGCGCTGCCCTGAAGATTATAGGAGAAGTTTTTAGAATTTCCACGAGGGGTACCATTAAGAAGCCAGCGTGGAAAGCTGAAATCAATTGAGCTTAGCAATATACAACAATAACGTTGCAAGGGCTCACATTGCAGGCATCCAAACATTGGCCGATACAGTTGAAATCATACCCCAACAGGCACTAGTCTATTCCTAGATTGAGCTGGTCACAGCCACGAGCACAAAATACAAGATGGAATCTTGCATCGTATGGAACTTTTAAGGATGAAAAGGAAGGACTAGATAGTCAGTTAGAACAAATGCAGTAGGTGAATGAAGTGTTGATCAAAAAGCCCTTCTCACTACTTAATACTGCGTCTTAAATGGGAGATACATCGTAGGAGGGTCTCAGAGCTCAAGCAACCTTGGCGCAAAGTATGAGCTGGGCGTCGTGACACTGACCCACTACTGATTATGGCCCATCAGTACAGTCAACCACGTATAATCTAGTATGGACCTATACAGAGGCCACCTAAACAATAACTTCAGAACACAGCAGAATACCTCAGAGCAGTTGCATTCATTGAGTTGACAGGTATAGGGATGGGTTCTGTCGTCTTTAAAGTTAGCTGTTTCAACTCAGCACAGAAAATCTCGGTATTTGAACACCAAAATAAATTGTGCACGGATGGGGGCCAATTTCTCTCCCACCACCTTCTGACTTTTGATGCAAACTTAATAGGATTATTTCCACAAGCTGAACAGACGCAAGATCGCAAGAAAATAGTAAATAGACCCTCTCCAGCTCTTTTCCAACTACCTGCTGAGATATTCCAGCGCGCATCAGTATGTACAACTCTTCAGCAGTCGCCCGCAAAAAGTCGGAACGCTGGGTCGTGAAATCCAAACCCAATTACGACGATGACGACTGGTAAGCATATTATACGTTCTTAACGCTCAAAATTCAACTGCTAATGCCCTGATTAGGAGCGATGAAGATTATTATTCAGACGAGGATGCACCTCCATTGCCCCCGATGCCTCAGCTGCCCAACGTGACTGATTCTTCTTCCTTGCCTTCACACCTTACACTTACTGGTGACACCCCTCCGCCATCCAAAAGTCCGACGCTCATTCCACCGCAAGACACATCCAAACCCAAGCCAGTCCCAATTAGAGACTCAATAGTACTCACTGACAGCGATGACGTCGAAATAGTACACAGAGCGACCCAGGTCAGTATCACAAGCACAGCTTCTCCTGGCAGCAGGAGCCCGTCATTGATATCGCCCAGGCGCCTCTCAAATGTGTCTGAAATTGGACACGAGGGCTTTGCTTCAGACAAAAGAAGCCTAAGTCCCTTACGGAGGGGTGCCCCTGAACCGCCACAGACGACAACTCCCTCCACGCCATTTTTAGTACTCCCAAGCCAACAAAAAAGACAACAAGTGTTCGAGAATGAGCCAAAATCTCCAGTTCAGCAACCAAGCAGTGAAAACTCTAGCATCGCTAGTTCACCAACAGCGCCGGAGACAAATTTTTCAGTTGCTACGAGACCTATTGAAAGTTCACCTGTTAAGGAAAGATACAACAATGCCGGCCATCTTGATGCTGAACCTAGTAATGAGACAGAACCCGAGCCCATCCAAGAGGCAGAGGCCCAAACTGCACATTCACATTCTAGATTTCTTGATGACACCCCTCAATATGAACACCAAAATCTGAACACTACCAGTCCCCAGCCTAATGACACCGAACCTGGTCAAGAGACCGTTTCATTCACTGCCAGCCAATTTGATAACTACATGGAAGATATCACTAAGAGAGCTCAAAAGCTTTCTGTGTTATCGGATCCTCTCGCTGACTCTACTTCTGGGCACCCCACCCCTACGACTGTTTTATCTGTCAACGCTGAACGATTGAGGTCTACAGAACCAGAACTTGCGCATGCTGCTCAGGAAATAGCGCCTGGTCCCTCGTATGAACCAGCTCGGAATACTATGCTTGCAGAAAGAGATCACGAATCGCTTAAAGAAGCTACGTATTCTGAGTCTCATAATGAGGACACTTACAACAAGGAAGCATTTGAAAGCGAAGATGGTGGTGACATTTTCGACTACTACAGAGATAGCGCAAACGATGATGAGGAGGAAGACTCGTTCTCTGTTGAAAAAGATGTGGCCGAGGTCAAAAAGGTAAACAGTTTACCTGGTGCCACCACTGAGGTAGATATGACTACTGATTATGGGCCAAGTAGAACATTATCTACATCTACTGTTGTCAAGACTGACAAGGAAATAGTTTCACCCGTGGAAGTGATAGCCAAATCTCCTATGCTTGATCAACATAGAGATTGGGCCTCCGCTCCCAATAGTACTACGCAATCGACTGGGTTCGACACAGCGCGTTACGATACCGTTACGGCCCCACTCGGGAAATCGCCAGCACCATCTACTGCGCCTTTTGGGTCAATTTCTGGTTCGTCCACTGCAAAACTAGATGCTAGATATGACACGGTGACTGCACCACTAAAGTCTCCAAGAATTTCCTCGGGGTCATTTGGAAGTCTACCGAATGTCCCCCCTGCACCTCTTGAGTCCTCCCTGAATCATAACGGAATTTCCCTTGACAATGACAATTTATCTACATCGACTTCGAGAGAGCTTTCACAGCCGACTTACACGAGCTCTTCGTCTGCTAAATCACCTTCATTGACAAGTGGCGAGTTTGGAAAATGGAGGCCTGCCATTGACGAACCCTCAAAACCGCTTGAGAGGCCTTCTAACAGCGTTCCACAGATCCAGATCCAATCAAACTCTAGTACTGCAGATAGCGACACTGAAAACAGCAACTCTGCGCTAACTCCAACTACGCAACAGAACAATTTGGAGAAAGATATAATGAAGTCCTTCCACGAAAATCGCTCTAAATCGCAAAATACCACCACTGCTAATTCAATCCCAGCTCCTCTTACTCAAGTTCCCAGCGCGCATTTAGAACTTCGTAAGGATGAAAGTTTGCCCGCATCACCAGCTGTTCTGGACCCAGAGATTGCTGCGCTGTATAAAAACACGACTCATTTTTTGACTAGGCCAATTAGCCAAATTGGAGATGATGGCGTATTTTCCCAGACAAGACCACTGTCAACCAATGCCCATTCGAGAGAACCTAGCTGGGGACCTGTAAATGAAGATTTGAATGACAAAACTGCTGAAACCGAACCTCAAGCAGAATCTTTGAAGAGAGCCAGCGTTAGCTCATATTGGGATTCAGATTCAGATGTCGACGATGACGTGAAAGAAAGTGAAAGACGCGAGAGAGAACAACAGCGTGAGATGGATGCCGAAAGAGAACAACAGTCAGAACAAATTTCAATGCCGAAGAACCCTGCTCGTACGCCTATGCTTGAAGATGATACTGAGGAGATTTTTGAACGTGGGAGTACTGAAAATGATAGAGCTGAAGTGTCTTCTAAAAAGGAAAAATTTTCTATGCTTTTGAGCGACTCTGAATCAAGCCTGAGTGAACCTTCAGATTTGGCCTCTGTCAGCAAAAGAGACAGCGAAGTTGATGGCAAGTATGATTACTTAGCAAGACATGGTACAACTGCCACAACTATCGTGACTCCAACAATGTCTAAAACGTCGACCATGGGTGGCCTCAGCCCTGCTATCAGTGCCAACCCCGCTCCAAGTTACAGCACTGAACCTGATAAAGTCAGCGAAAGATTGAATCGCGCGCCTGTCTTTGACTTTAGGGCGATTCTGACGAAGCCACGATCTGAAGACCGTCGAGCTGCCTTTGATGATGCCCGTCGTCGCGAGGTTGAATATGATTGTGGGTTAGAAACCTGGCTGGCTACAATTTCTAGCAACACTGGAGCGGTTGGTATTATCACTCAACCCACTATCAACAAAATGCCACCCGTCAGTGGACATTCCCGTAAACCCAGCTTCTCAAAAACTTCGACCTTCACTCATTCTTTGCCTAGCGCATTCAAGCCAACCGCTATTAAGAGTGGTATTACAAGCAAGTTGAATAACATTCATGTAGGACGTGTGGGTGAAAAGAGCAGTAGCGCTGCAAAGGGTTTCTTCGCCAGAAGTAAGAAATTTATCAAGAGTGATAAGTAGGTAGTTTTCAAGTCGCTTTTTTTTGCATGCTTAAGTAGTTTATAATACAAAAATAATATTTAAGACCCTAGAAGTGTAGGTTAGTCGGCTATAGATCTTAGAGTTTCCTCAATCACCTGGCAATTCGTGTAGAGCCAGGCTTGGACTGTTCGATCTGTCGTAGGAAACTGACGTTTCTGATCTTGGATACTAAATATATGAGTAGAAGAGAATAGAAAGAAGTAAGATTATTTACATGATAAAATGATAAGTGGTGGATAAGTGAACTTCAAGGAGAGACAGCAGTCCTCAGTTTACCAACCGAGCTTCTCCCACCATCTGATCTTGTCCGGACCACGAACACGGCCCTATAAAGGTTAACTTTAGTCCTAGCAAATTGAATAAAATGCAGCAAATCTTTATAGCTAAAATCAGGCACACTATAAATAAAGCTGCAAGTGTGAGAATGCTGCAAGTGTGAGAATCTTACCATGTATGAATTTCCTGCTCCTTCATATTTACTCTTGCGGACCGCGGTAGGCTCGCCTTCATACTCACCAGCCTGGTAAGCCTTCAGACCTGTATAAATTAGTAAAATGAGGGTCATGATTCTTCGCAGCTAGTTTACCTGTTTCTGAATACTTTTCGGCCTTCTTATTATTCAAAAAACTATCATGGGGTTAGGAGCAAGTATAAAAACGGGGTTTGGCGTACATCTTAGAGATAGCAATAGCAGCTATGCCAGAGGCGGTGATGGTAGCCCATCCGACGCTTCAAATGTCAGCAGAATCCAACAACTTAGAACCAAGCTTAGCCTACAAAATCTTGTGTGTGAGAAATGCTGGTGCCATTTTGTGTCGTGATCCTCAGAGCAGAATCTGGAGATGGGAGAACTAGAATGCAATTAAATGCCACAGCGGACCTAAAACTACGCACTATTCGTTTGTGTTTCTTCTGCGGCCGGGAACAACTGATCAATTTAACACCGCCACCACTTCTACCATCTTCTATCTACGGGGTTTGCCTTCGACCACAGGCACCACCACATATACGAACTTCCAAGACCGACTCTTTTATTGCAATTACACTGATTGAAGCTATTTTTCGATATCCGATTTGTATTTCAGCGAACGCATTGTCTTAACTTAAAATTTGCTGCTCCACCAAGCTGCTGTTAACAACGAATTCCTCGCCACAAACGGTATTAGACAGTTAGATAATACATTCGGCCATCTTTATTAACTCATTGCCTGGCTCTGACTTTTACTTTGGATTCAATTAGATCTACATATCTTGCTCATTAATCCTTGCGACGATATTTGCCACTAAACGGCTCTGCAGGCACTTTTAAGATTAGTTGTAATGCCACCCGGCCCCTTCCACAGATCAAAAGCTAATGCCAATCCTCTGAGAAAATCTACGCCCTTGAGGCGAGCAGGAATGGGTGCAAATGGCAGTGGCTCTGGTCCTGCAAGGCGCCCTACTAATGCTCCTGGGCCAGGATCAGGCCCCAACGCGTCGCAAAATGGCTCTGCTCTCTCTTCCTCTTCAACCGAATCTGCATCCAACTTGTCTAACTACAAAGAGTTCAGTCTAAGATGCACAACTATCGAAGAGGTTAGAGATCTTCGACATCATATTATGAAGTTTCATAGCAGAACTCACGTTGACCCAGCGAAAACTTTTACAGCCCCCGTGAGGCTGCACAGAAAAGATCCACGAAATATGCAGAATCAATTGACGTTAGCAGAACTAGAGGACAGACGAAAACGCGGAATTCCTGATAACGTTATGGAAGTAGATGTGAAGGAAGAGGATGATGTGCATGTCAAAGCAGAGAGCGCAGATGGCAAAGATGAGGATAAGAAGAAGGCCGCTGAAGACAAGGGAAAAGCGCCTGCTGAGCAGGTAGACCTATCCTTGATCGCCCCTGATGGAGGTGCCAGACGTGCCAAAATTAACCCCTTTCAGAAAAAAACAAGGCAGGTCATTCTTGGCGATGAGGGTGCTCGTAAGCTACGATATGAGGAGCATTACCCTTGGGTAATGGAGGATTTTGACGGCAAAAATACTTGGGTTGGTAACTATGAAGCCGGCCAGGCTGAATCCTTTGTATTATTCATGTTCGACGCGAATGGCTTTAAAATGGTACCTGCTGAGAAATATTATAAGATGACGCCACGAAACAAATACCACACTTTGAGTGCAGAAGAAGCTGAGAAACGCATGCAAAAGGGGGAGCAGCAAAACCGCTGGGCAATGAGATATTTTGCTGGGGATGAAGAAGAATCAAAATCTGCTCCCAATATGCGACGCCGCTTCAGAACAACTGACAAGGTTGTTCGTGAAGAGGACTCGATCAGGCGTGATGAGGACCAAGAAGAAATTGATTTCGATGAAGAGTTTGCAGACGACGAAGAGGCGCCAATCATGGATGGTAACGAAGAAGAAGTCAAAGAAGTTGAAAAGAAGGTCAAGAAAGAACTTCGAAATGACAATACCGACAAGTTATTTGAGGAATCTGATGAGGATGCTGATAAGAAGATGGATAAAACTGGCTTAAAGCTAATAAAATCACTGAGATCCTTGGAAAAGAACGGAAATTATGACAGTGATGAAGACGTCAATCCTTATGCAACTGAAGAGTCTTCCGACAGCGAGCATGAAAGCGAAGCGCCCGTAAAAGAGGAGGACAAGGATAAGGACGATCCAGCAAAGGGAACTGTGAGCTCTAGTGCCCCTGGCGCTATTTTGGCAGATGTAAGGAAGGAAAAAAAGGAGAAGAAACTCAAGAAAGACAAGCTCAAGAATAAGAAAAAGAAGAGAGCAATGAACCTACCTCCTGGTATGGTAGTTCTTCAACTTGCTCCTAATGTCTTGAGCGATTTCCCAAGTAATGTCTGGAATCCCAATTTGAAGAGACGGCGAGTGGAAGAGGTCGAAGGTTCAGACGGAGTGAAGGGACCGAAATTGAAGAAAATTAAGGTGAAGTCTGAGCCTGTTGATCCAGCTCCTATAATGACCTCACCCTCTGCTACAGTTGCCAAGAGTCCTTCTCCTCCTGCCGCTGAGTCATCTCGCCAACAATCCCCAGCTTCACCTGGCTCTCCTCCTAAAACAGAACCTACAGACGCTGATCTTCTTACTGAGGAAGATGTTGTGAGCATTATCAGGACTGAAAAGGTCACCGCTAAGCAATTGCTTAGATTATTGAAACCAAAACTCAGAAAACATCCCAATAATAACGCTCTTTTGAAAGGATTGGTTTCGAGAGTTGCCAGATTGGTCGATGGTGTTTTGGTTTTGAAAGATCAATGAATTTCAAATTTACTATTCTAGAACGCGTAAAAAGTGCGCAAGTTTATAATTTTGATAATTAAATATATCAATATTCCCTACAAAACTTCTTCAATAACATCATCCTCATCGTCGCTAATTTCTCCAGTAATCTCCGTTGCGTCCTCAATGTCATGGGCGTCATCTCTCATGAGAATTTGCACAAGCCTCTCGCACGGATCTTGCACCTCTTCATCGTCTACCTGCTTATGTAGCTCTTTGATGATACTGTAGACAGCCTTATCTCTCAGATAGGTACGAACAGCCTTGGTGCTCGACAGTAAGAGAAGACATTCAACGTAAGTAGCTAAAATTGAGGGAACAGTGTCTCTTTTCTTGTCTTCAGGAAGTAGTTGCAGCTCATCAGGGAGATTGAACATGTCGTCTTCATCGATCTCTTCAGGTCCTGCTAATGGCAGAAGAATATAAGGGAGGAGGTTAATACTCTCATCGAGCACAAATTTTTCATGCATGCTGACATCGAACAAACAATTCTTGATTGTACTTGCTACACCCTCTCTTCTGATCTTGCTTTCGATCTCAGTAAAAACAAGCAATTTTGTAATGGGGTATCCATCCTCTTCGCGACCCTTTGGCAGTGTGACAAAGTAGTCTCTACCCTGTCTAAATCGTGACAGGTCGGAAAAGAAGTAAGCCAAGTAATCGAATGTGGCATATTTATTGAAAGAGCGGTCAAATCCCTTGACAAAGCAATCCATAAGACAGTCCATAATGGGAGTGCCCACTTTGAATGGAAGATTTTCGGGTTTGACGGGTGCAGGCGCAGCTTCGAGATCTGAACCTTTTGGCGGCGAAGGAGCAACATACTTCATTTTGAAAATCGACGTAATTGTGTCCTTCTTTGCTAAGTTGGCAAGCAAAATACAGGACAGGTCTGCATGCCTGTTTGTGTTATCCTAGAAGGTATTAGAAGCCGACATTTCTGTAGATCAATACTTACACAAATTTTGTTGGCCACGAAGTCTACAAAGGTCTCATCGCTAGAGAGGCTCTCGAGAATCACTTCATTATCGCACAAATTGATTAAAATAGTAAAAGCCTGCCCAATAGTAGTGGGCCCGCCCTCTCTGGCTAGCTTTTTCAAATCTTTCACGGGCTCATAATCGTTGTTCTTGAAGATGTGAGCGTATGTGCCCTGGCTGTAGCCAACGAGGTTCTGAATGGCGAGTTGGCGAACGGCAGGTAAAGGAGAGTGCAAAAATTCAACAAGCTATAATGGTTAGTTTTGGTTTCAACGTAGCATAGAATTCTACCTACTTCTATTAATTCAGTAGACATTTCTAACAATATGATTCTGTGAAACGAGAAAGTTTGGAATCGTCTTGATCTAAGAGTTTTCATTCTTACAAATTTTTTATTGTCACGTGAATATTAGTCACATGACAAAATCGTGAAAACAAGGCTGAAAAATGCTTCGACGTGGCTCGTCTCACAACATCACCACTCCTTTTCCCCTGTTAAATCTGTTTCTTTGGCAGATGGAGGAAACTGGATATCTTTTGCATTTACCGGACCTTATTCTTTTGCTTTTATTTTGACCAATTCATTTTTGATAGAATATTTTTGCCTGATCTGGTTTACCCTTGTTACACCCTGAATATTTCAAGAATTGACAGTTTCGCTATTATTCCTAATTCTTTGCATTTACCATTTACATCTATCTTTACATCTATCTTCACGCCTTCAGATCTCCATTTCCAACTAGACTAAAATTCAAAGTGTGTTTGAGCTAGCTCTATAACGTCCAACCACAATGGTGTCACAAAAGGCCCAGATGTATCTGACAGCTCTGGACGCAGCTCGCTGCAATTCAAATTGGAGTGAGGTTCCGGAGTTGTGTCGAAAAGTCACAAAGCATAGTCCTCAGGACGCCGGTAAGTTTCTTCCAACATCCATGCTGGTTTTGCTAACTAAGTAGGCTTTTCCAGCGCTATCAACATCGAGACCCACGTTCTTAATTTTCTCTCCCAAAATGGGCTTGACTATCTTGCACCGGGTGAAGGGGTTAATGATGCCCAAATCAACGCTTGGAATTCTTCAATCTCTGGTCTCCGGATGGAGAATTCGGAACAAGAATACCATAAGTTGGCAATCCAGATGCATTTGCTTCTTCTGCTGAAAAAATCTTCTGAAGTCGTTGATCTCTACACTAAATCTGATTTTTCACTATCCGGCTCAATACTAAGCTATAAGTATACAAAAGTCGCTGCAATTAAGCAATGTGCTATTGCGGGAACAGCATATGAAGCACAGAATCTGCTACCAAAAGCGCTCAGTACATACGAAATGGCCAGTACGTTAGTCGATGCGTCTGTTAAGGATTTCAAGGAGGCATTGCTCTGGGCCGAGATGCTTTACTTCAGATTTGCTATGTTGGCAACATCCACGGCATTAGATCGCCCAGAACTAATCCTTTCTGCTCTTGGTGGTTATCAGCAAGTTATGCAATACATGCTGTCATTTCCGACTCCTTTTGTTTTTGATTCGGGGAGTGTTCATAGGCAGGTGACACTCTTAAACGTTCACTTCATGTATCTATCAAACGTTCTTGGAAAGAATCCCGACGATATGAGAACTAAGGCCGAATTGAAGAATGTGTCAAAGAGCTTTGAAGACGTCTTGTTTAAATCAACAGCTGAGATCTCGGCTAATTCTTCCAATGCTCCTATTGAACAATTTGTAGATGTGCAGTTCAAGAACTGGCAAGCGTCTGTTTCACTTCATGGCCCGCTGGACCTGGTGCTAGGACCAGAAGACATCAACGAAACTATGATCTTTTTAAAGGTTCTACGCCAAGCAGCAAGGAAAACTTTCCATTCGTGCTCAATCATGAGATATTTAGTGATTATCCTTACTTCCCTTAGCCAGTTTGATGAAGCTCTTGCTGCCTTCGAAACATATATTGCATATCAAGAAAAGGCACGCATTCGCATGGCCTCCGGCTCACCATCAGAGGAAAATATTGGTGATACTGATAAGGCGGTCGTTACTGTTTTTGCTAAAGCCATTGGTGTTATTGTTCATGTTAAAAACGATGGAGCTTATGCCAGACGTACCGCTGACAAGCTGCGCGGCTGGCTCAGTGATGAGCCTGTTATTTCCAAAACCCAGAGTCAACATGCTCGAAAGCCAAGTATGGCTAGCTCCACTATCAGTGCAAGTCTGAGCGATAGCCTTGGACTAGTATGGGCAGCTATTGGCAGATCATACGCATTGTATGCTAGCCAAGCTAATACTTCTGAAGAACGAGAGGAAGTTTACGAACTTGCCGTGGCTGCTTTTGAAAATTCTATCGAACACCACCCATATGATGCGCATATTTATTTTGACTTCGCCCTTTTACTGGCTGAAACAAGTCAACTAGATCGCTCCATGAAGGTGGTGCGGGAAGGGCTAATGGTAGATAAACAGAATGTGAGACTGTGGCATTTAATTGGGCTTCTTCTCTCCGCCATGGAAGACTACGAGAAAGCTGATCAAGCCATTGCAAATGCGTTAAACATGCAGAAGGAAAGAGCTGGTGTGAATCTGACTGGGCTGGCGTCGTTCGAGAAAACGCAATATTTACAACTCAAAATGACCCAAGCTGCCATTTACGAAGCATCATATGGAATAGACAAGGCTCTGGAGTCTATCCCAGATGTTTTTACTCTATATGGCGAGTTACATGCCCCCACTGAATCCCAAGTGCCCGTTCCACAAATTATAGAAGATCAGGAGGTTTCTAATATTCCCATCACACCAACAAAGTCAAGGTTATTCATCAAAAACATCAAACCTGGCTTGACTAAGACTCTCAGTCGCGCGACATTTAGGGATACTAGACATGCTGCTGCTCATACTGAAGCTCCACCAGTTCCGAGGCTCTCAAATGTATCTAGAATGGCCCCTTCTAGTACTTCACAAGTACATACCAAGGCGAGTCGCAAGGATCTCACGGCTCTGTGGCTTTGGACAGCCGGGTTGTACAGGCGTGGTGGGCTCTATACAGATGCAGAAGAAGCAGTTTCGGAAGCCGAACGTGTAGGTGGCATTACGGCTGATACTCAGGTTGAATTAGGTTTGCTTCTAAAGCCGGAACAACCAGGAGCTGCTCTTTCTGAAATTGAGAGTGCCCTTGAAAAAGACAAGGACCATAAGCGAGCGATTATTGCGCTTGCGCACCTCATCTATGAACAAATCGAACTGGCACCTGCTAAGGAAGATGAAGTTGATAGTGCCGTGGCTCATATTGCAAATGGCATAAACGGTATCAAGTTGAAAAGCAGTTTGCCTACTACATCGCCCGCCACGACCTCGTCTCCTACAGTGCGCTCGACTGATAGAATTTTTATCAGCGAGCAAGACCGACTTGCCGCTCTTACACGTGCACAAGGTTTGCTAAACCGCTTGCTTGAAAGTGGCAGAGGTTTCAATCTAAGCGAAGGGTGGTACTTGATGTCATTACTAAAAGAGCATGCGGGCGATAAAACAGGCGCAATAGATGCATTATGGAAAAGTGTAGCACTAGAGGAGTGCAGGGCAGTTAGAAGTTATGGTATTCTGGCGTACGAAATTGGGGACTTTAATGCATAATTGACCGATACACAGCTGCCAAGAGATTTAATATTAAAATGTTAATCATGACTATACTTCAATTTTGCAGATGTTTTCTGGCTAGCTAGGTATCATTTTTGTGCCGATGAAACTTAGAACAATTGATGTTTACATTGCGCAAGACTTTTGCTTCAGATCCGTATACCTCTTATAGATCAACCTAAATTTGATACGTTTCAGCAGCCAACCTATCATCGACTGTCAGTGGCGCGGATAGATGTAGATTGCCTTCAAGCTGGGTTTTTTGAACATTCTTACTCTGATACCCAAGATTGAGTTGTCGTCGTAAACCGCAGTTGACATATAACAAATAATAATAATAATAATAAAGTTGTCTAAAAAACACAAAATTTGGAGCGACCATTAGCCAAGAACAGCGATCCGAAGAATATAAACAAAGCAATTTTATATTATGTACGTATGTTGCCATTCAATGCGGGTCTGCTCTCTACTTGCCTGAATGAAGAACATCCGCTCGAGACGTGTGGACTAAGTATCAGACAGACAGGACCACATATTTTATCACTACCTGTAAGTTATAAGTTACAATTTTTAATTATTCATTATATGCGCCGCTCAAAAGTCAACAGGCTGTACCGTAGTACCCTGTACGATCGAACCCCAACCAATAAGTCTCCAATGTTTACCAACTCTTCTTGATAAAGCAATCTTCTCGCCAATTTCTGTGCAAGCAGGCTTTGTAAGAGTCAACTTAGCCATATCAGCCTTGACATTGGTAACAACGGCACCGGCGGTTGTCGAACCAATGTTGACCATGAGGACTTCACGCTTGGAAAGTTTCTCAACCTTGGCATTCTTGCCATCTTCAGTCTTGACACCAAGCAGACGACGTAGCAGGAAGTAGTTGATTTCGAGTTCGATGTAGATTTCGGGAAGTTGGCCACGGTGACCCAGCACTTGACCGACCAGACGATCAGCTCTACAGAGAGTAGGATCGACACGGGTACCAACACCAATAAGGCCACCAGGGACAGCAAACTTAAGATCGTTGTGCTCAGCAAACAGCGTGACAATGCGAGATCTAATGGGCTTGCAAATAACGGCACCATCATCGCCCTTCTCTACAATACCTGGACGGACCTCGATTTCATCTCCAAGCTTCAGGACTCCGGAAAGAATGGAGCCACCAGCAACACCACCCTTGAGCTCATCAATATCAGCACCAGGCTTGTTAACATCGAAAGATCTAATGACAATAAGTCTGGGAGCAGCAGAAAAGTCTCTGAGAGGAACAGGAATTTTGTTCACGATGAATTCATTCACAGCGTTGATATTGTATTTGAGCTGTGCGGAAATGGGAACGATCGGGGCACCATCGGCAGAAGTACCCTTGATGAACTTGAGAATACTCTTATGATGTTCTAGTGCCGATTCCTCTCTCATAAGATCCACCTTATTTTGCAGAATGATGATGTGCTTCAGTTTCATAATCTCAATAGCAGCCAAGTGCTCAGAGGTCTGGGGTTGGGGGCAAGATTCGTTACCAGCAATAAGGAGCAGAGCTGCGTCCATGACGGCAGCTCCGGAAAGCATAGTACTCATCAGAATATCGTGACCAGGACAGTCAACAAAAGAGACGTGACGTAGAAGTTCCATACGGCTATTCTCGAAACCGGGGACTTCACATTTTGGTGAAATTTCTTTACTTGAAGGGAAGGACTTGTAGCAATCAGGTCTAGGGCAGTCAGGGTCGGTGCTTCTATAAATCTTGGCGTTGGCGTAACCCAGACGAATAGTAATGTTTCTTTCCAGTTCGTTCTTGAAACGAACAGTTTGAACACCTGAGATGGCCTTGACAACGGTACTCTTACCGTGGGCGACATGGCCAATGGTGCCGATGTTGATAGTGGCCTGGCGGCCAATAATCTCAGGACTGAGGGGAGTTAGCTTACTGAAGTCGGGATTGTCGGGTTGCTCAGGTAGACCGCCACCCTCTTCAAACTCCTTCTGTTGTCGCTCAGCGTCAGTCAGACCATCGCCAAGGCCAGCGAACGAGACAGACTTTTTTTGTGACGAGGCAGCCTCCTCAACGGGCTGTTCAACTACCTCTTCTTCGTCGTATTCAGGTTCTTGGACGGGAGTTTCATACTCCATGCCGCCAATGACGACATCGGGGACTTGGTCTTGAAAATCAGACATTCTAGATGGAGGTCAGTAAGCGCCACATAAACGGAAAAGGTGCCTGATGCCAAATCGCAGTTTACCTACCTCTAAGCGTAACGTGAAATTGATTCTTTCGTGTACGAACTTCAGTGATCTTGAGTCTAGCGACGGTGTTTCAAGTATACTGAAGAGTTATCAGAATCGATATCAGTTCTGTTGATTTATGATGGCAGTGGACGCTGGGTGATTTTAGCCTCTGCACAAAATTTTGCCGGATTGACTCACGGCGTGAGCGCTCACGTGCTGTAATGTTTTTTCAGTCCTCAATATACACTACTCGAATCAGCCCTTACCCACTATGTGCGTAAGTTACAACATACTGTAGCAAAGCAATATGCCCACCTACAGTGGCATATCGTTTTAACTAGTTTCCAAACGAGTCTTGACATCATGTTGAGCGGTGACTGTGAGTTGGAGGCGAGAGAACAAGTAGAAAACTTGTGGCTCTATACAGTAATTGGGCATGTTAACATACATGAACATTTTGAGACAATAGAATTCCATCGCTGGGCAAGTTCCGCCCCTGGTCAAACTTAAGCGCAAACCATTCCTCATTTTACAATCGCCCATATCAATCAAACTACGGAACTTCGTATGTATTGCAATGTGTCAAGTAGAAAATTCTGTAAGAACTACATGCACTAGAAGTCTCATGTAATAAATCAACGTGGACATTCGTTCCACCGATTTCATGCAAGTATGCAGAGCTAATCGCTAGTATCAGACACGCGAACAAATTCCACATGCCCAGCAAAGCATATTAGAAACATGTTCATTCTTTGAGCAGTCGGGGGTTCGTCGATCAGTATCATATAGCAAGAACGCAATTCAATGGGTGCGGTTTATTTTGGTTTGTGAGGAGCCCCTTGTCTAAACGACATTGAGAGTGCCTGATTTATTTGTCTGCGTGAGCATTGATGTCAAAAGAAACACATGCACCAGCTGGCTTTGCGGTGGTCAAGAGAGATTTATTTTTACAACACAATAATGACATTGAATGAATAAAATAAAAAAAACCTATAAATATGCATCTTCTCCCCAGATTTTAGAAAAATCCTGGTACAAGAGAATGAAAAAACATCTGGCAACGCTGCTTGATTCCTAGCCGCATTGAGCAGCGAGTACACACATCTAAATGCAATCATACTTACAACCTAAGCCCGATAGGAGCAACATAGACCGTTGGCCGAGTCCTACAAACTTTACAAGCTGGTCGGACAGCGAAGAAGAAGAGGAAAAACCGACGACAGATAGAGAATCAGGCCCTCAATTGACATCCGATATCAGTTTAGAAATTTCCTTCGACAACCTACTAAGTGACAATGAGCCCACGATCAGGCAGCGAGAATTGGCTGTTACAAAACGCGAAAACGAAGTAAGTGAGCGTGAGCACAGGATCGCAGAGAGCGAATGGCAGGTTACGTTACGTGAGCGTCGGCTGAAAGCTCGAGAACGTAAACTAATCGAACGGGAACAAAATGGATGCAACTGTGGTGACTTCACTGAGGGAAGCCAGGTTGACAATGAACAAAGTGGAAATAAAAATGAAGCATGCGAGGAAACGAGAGAGAATACCCCTCCAGTCATCGAAGAAGCGGTGGGTTTGTCGCAACCGCGACCATCATTGATAGCAGGATACGACAAAGAAATCATCAAAATGTTAGAGGAAACCATTCAACAACAACAGAGCACAATTGAACGTATCAAAAGCGAAAATGCCATATTGGTGCAGCATCTGGGAAGTGTTGAGAAAGGAAATTCAGCGGTTACGATGTTTTAAAAATAGCCTTGTGCAAGCTTCCGAGTTTTTAAGCTTTGAATTGGCGCTTTCACAAGCAATTTTTAATAAATACTCCTGCAGAAGATTGGTTTTCATCCAAGAGAGCTATAGACTCAGCCTTTTTCCGAAAACCCTTGTTTGTATTTGATTCATGTTCTGCCAAGTCGCTTGCAGCTTAAGGGGTCATACCCCTGAGTCAACATTCCAAGTCTACTACAGACCTCGCACCACAGTATAAAAGTACAACGGCTTGCTTAAGGAAAAAAATAGTGGCCCTATTTCTAGTAATTTAATGTTATTCACATGTAAAACTGGAAAGTACACCTGAACTTCTTTACAATTGTTGAAGGGAAATAATCTTCATCAATTACGTCCCTTTGCTTATCGATTTTTTGTGTCTATCATTTGATTCTAACTGGTTAGAGACTACTTAGTAATTTCAAATGTTTGCAACTTACATCCAGCGCTCTAGATTGTTTTCTCAGATGCATATGCTGGTTCGAAGTACTTTGCTGAACTCTTTGAATGTTCACAAAACGCAGTTGTCTCAAGTGCTTCCACTCCGGTTACCGTAATATTTGTTCGTGCAATAGAGAAGATGTGCATTTATCTCATCCACATTTCTGACCCAGGTGTCTTTCTAAAAGCCGCGCGAGGAATCAACAGACAATTGATTTTCCGAGCCTTACTTCATAAACAACTGTTGAATATCTCTGTTAGTGTGTATTTTGTGTGTGTTCCACTTCGATCGGCCTCTCTAGAGCGTAGCCTAAAAGAAACTTTCGACCCTCGTTAAGATAACACAACTTTTGAATGTTCTCTCATTTTTGAAAGCTCGGAATGCGTAGATAGCACTTCAGGCTTAATGTATCAAATTCCAACGCACGCTCAGCGCTACCTGTGATATCCGAGGGCATTAACAGTTCTGCGAAACAAGTTTTCACATGAAAACCCCAAGATACAGGTCCTCTGGGTTTTTTTAAACTAATATACACATGCTTTCCTTCCGCCTCAATTAAAGTAGTATTTCTTTAACTTTTTTCGTAATTATTATTCTTGTCATACAAAATCTATGATTTAAATATTCAATCAGCCATTTTTGCACATAGGGTACCCAATTGGAGTAAGTTAGAGGCGCTGAGGGTCTAATTAGCTTAGGTGACTTTTTTCCCTCGAATTAGGCTTTCAAAAAAACACTTCTTCAGAAAACAGAGACACCGTTGTGACGAAGTGATTCCAAGCTCTTGCTCGTGCAAGCCGAGCCACCAGCCTTCTCTTAAAGAAAACCTGCTGGGACCCTCGCAGACAGCAGACGAGTGTATTGTGGTTTTCCATGGTCCTCTTTGCCATGAGGCCTCCGGGCGAAAATACCTAGGGTTGATCTTGTTTCTGAGAAGGCTGTTTTCAGATTTTCTCTCTCCTTCTCTTAAACTACAGCAATTAGGCATCTTACATTGAGTGCTGCCTTTCATTCTAACGTGTGGATTTTCGTTTTGCACTTGAAAAAAAGGAAAAACTTGAGTAAGTAAAAAATGGACTGTTAAGAGTTAATGAAAAACTTGTAACAGGGCCTAAATTGGTAGTGATATAAAGACTGACATCTTTAAAAAGATGCGCCCAAAAAAAAATAACTAACCAACAGAGAGATGCGAGACAAAAGTCTATCCGAAACTATCTGCAATGATCTTTCCTATGAGTTTCATCCTTGAGGTAAATAAGATCTCATACTTTTCGAAGTCATTTTTTAGAAGGGATTTGCAATTTCTTTGTATCCTCAAGTGCTTTCACTTTGTAATCCAGACTACATAGACACTATCAGTAGAACCAACAGATTTCCCGTTGTCTCAATGTAACTTTTTCCTAGATAAAAATTTCTTGTTCAGGAGATAGTTCGTGCAAATTATCCAAAAATGGATAATCTCCAAATTTAAAATACATTTTGGATTCCAGGCTCGACCACAAGAGATTCATTATCATTTCGTGCGAAACACCCGTGCCAGGCTGTTAGGCATGCCATTGTACCTGTTACAAGTACACTTTGTGCCAGTGGTGCTCTGCGAAGTCTGACAATTACAGGAGACTCACATTAATATACTGCCTAACTAAATGATTTGAAAATATTATCGCTGGTTTTATCGCCCCGCAATTGGGTTAAAACTCTTGGACACCAGGATCATAAAGAAGACTTTCAGCCCTGTGCTGGGAGAAAAGTGCCTCGAGGTTTCGTATCTACTTGATGGTTGCTCAAGGTTAGGGTACTGGGTACAACCGCCGATATAACCATACCCATAACCAGGCCCGAAGCATCTGGGTATGGCCCAGGTTCAAGTCAGTCTATAGACAACCTTCGACTCATCAATGAAACCTGAAGTTATTCAATTCTTACCAGACTCAATCAGCCATGTTGGAATCATTAGTAGCTTCACTGTTAAATCGTTTTCTGGTGAGTATGTTCTAGCTTCGCCACGCATTACTAACAGGCCAGGGTTCATATGTAGGTTACTTCACTAATAGTAGTGGAATTATACTGATTAATAGGTTGAAAACTTTGATCCGAAGCAATTGAATATTGGGATATGGGGTGGCGATGTCAAACTGAGAAATTTGACCCTCAAGCGCGAGGTAAGTGCTCTTGGTTCCCATACAACATGTAAGTCTAACTTAGCAGGCCCTCGACGCGTTGAAGCTTCCAATTGATGTTGTGGAAGGTCATATTGGGGAGCTTATTCTACAAATCCCTTGGTCTAACCTCAAGGGGAAGCCAGTCAAAGTCCGAATTGAAGACGTTTTTGTGCTAGCGGTCCCGAAACTCGATCAAGATTACGATGAAGCCGATACTGAGAGACGTGCTTTGGAAGTCAAGCTCAATAAACTTGAAAAGATTGAGCTTACAGGACAGGTTACTACTGATATTTCTCCAGAAGAAGCCCTCAAACAACAGTCTTTCACAGAGAGCTTGGTTTCAAAAGTTGTCGATAACCTACAAGTCACAATAAAAAACATCCACGTACGCTACGAGGATCAAAAATCCTTTAGAGATCACCCATTCTCTCTCGGACTTTCTTTGGCAGAACTATCCGCCGTTTCGACTGACTCCGACTGGAACCCGAGTTTTTTGCATGAGAATTCAACTATCACACACAAACTCGCGACTTTGAGCTCGCTTTCAATATACTGGAATTCGGATAATGAAGCAGTGCAGGACAGTCCGGATATCCTAAAATTTATGGCTTCGGTGCCAGGACAAACAATTGAAGATTTCCAATACATTCTTCGTCCTGTATCTGGAGTTGGGCATATTACTCTCAATAAGCTGGCTCAGGATGGGCCAAGTGCAAAAGCGCAACTGATTTTTGATAACCTTGGATTTGTATTAGACAGCGATCAATATCGTGATGTTTTGGGTGTTGCAGAAATGTACAATCATTATCTTCAAACTAAGGAATTCATGAAATTCCGCCCAAAGGTATCTTGTCAGAAGGATCCTAGGGCTTGGTTGAAGTACGCTGGCAACGTTGTGCTAGACGGTATCTCTCAGAAAAATAAACAATGGTCCTGGGATTACCTTCTTGGGCGCCGTGTTGACAAAATTCGTTACATTGAACTTTACAAAATGAAGTCCTCACGCCCTCCTCTATCACCCGGAGATCTTTTGGAATATAATACGCTTGAGGCTAAATATTCCTTTGATGACCTCAAATTCTTTAGATCCTTAGCCAAGGCAGAGCTCAAGAGAGAAAAGGCACAGACAAACTTGCAAGTTACCAAGCCTGCTACTTGGTCCTCGTGGTTCTGGGGATCTGGTGAGTCCAATAAGCAAGAAATTGCTGGCGAAACTGTTACAGAAGAGCAGCAAAAGGAATTTTATGAGGCAATTGAGTGGGATGAAAAACAAGCAGCGATCCAAGCAAAAGAAGGAAACAGAGACGTCGTTACTCTACAGATTGACACTGTTTTGAAGAGAGGCAGTTTCACTTTGTTGAACTATCCGCATGGCCAACGCCAGGACATTATGCATGTGTATTTCAATGGGCTGAAGTCAAGCTTCTACAATCGAGAGGATTCTTTCTTGACCGATTTGTCTTTGCAAGAGCTCAGGGTTGACGATAATAGCTCCAATAGTCTGTTCAAACAAGTCATTAGCGTCAAGTCAATATCATCTGATATCCTCCCTGGGAATCCCCGCGTTATGTGTGATGATGAGCGCTTCGAAGAAGAACAGAAAAATGATGCTTTCTTTGGATTGTCCTACGAGCAAAACCCACTTGATGGAAATGCAGACTCTAATTTATTCATCAAGATGAAGAGCATCACCTTGTTTTACAATGTTACGTTTATTGAAAATGTTGCAAAGTTTTTTAAGCCACCGAAATCGCAATCCGACACTATAGGGGCACTGCTGAACGCTGCTGGTGCGGTAGACGAAATTCGTGATCTCACCCGTATGGGTTTAGAGTATGCTCTCCAGGAGCATAAAACCATCAACCTCAGAATGGATATCCAAGCTCCTTTAATTGTTGTTCCTTTGGATGTTGCCAGTATGACGTCACCTTGTGCAGTTTTCGATGCTGGCCACATTAGTGTGACAAGCAGCCTTGCAAGCAAAGATGTCAAAGAGCAAGTTGAGCAGAGGAAGAGCCTTCAATATACCGAGCAGGATTGGAAGACCCTCGAGTCATTGATGTATGATAAGTATATTGTGAAGCTCCACAGCATGCAATTTTTGATTGGGTCAAATCTTCGTGATGTCATGAAAGAGCTCAGTACGGGTGATGGCCCTTCGTCTGTTATGGATAAGCTTAGCTTAGACTTTTTGGTGGAAGCTTCGATCCTCCCAGAAGCCCAAAATATTACCAAGTTCAAGGCTTCTGGCAATATTCCATCCTTCTCTGCTTCTATGTCGGATGAAAAGTACAGAATCATGATGCAAATCATTGAGCAGTGTATTCCTCATTTGGATTTCGCAACAACTGATACTGATACACTGGTTGAATCTGACGTCCTAACAAGCCGTCCATATAACACGTCATTACCTGATTTTTCGGATACCGCCTCAGTCACTTCAACACTGGAGGACGTGAGAGTATCAGATCAAAAACTGTTTGCATTTAATTTTAAGGTTGCCAAGGTTAGTCTTTCGCTCTATCGTTGTACTGACTCTGTCACTCTTTCTCAAGATCTACTTGTTGCTATGAATCTTGGCGGGTTTAACCTTGATTTTGATGCTTGTGAGGATGAAGTAAATGCCCATGCTTCATTACAAGAATTCTCAATCGATGACCACATTCAGAAAGAAATTAATGGAGAGTTAACAAAAATTGCCACTTCTAATAACGAACCATCAACAGGCACTCTCGAATTTTCATACAAGCGAATGAAAACGAGCATGGTTGATAAATTCGGAGTTGAGATCGCAGACCAGGATATCGCATTGTCCCTGTCTACTCTCACTTTTGTTGTAGCCCCCAAGAGCATATTGACATTGCTAGATTTCGTCACCCAGACTTTTGCCCCACCTGTTGAGACACGCAGCCCTACGCCTGAGCCAACCCCAGAAAGTGATGGCGGCAAACCTGTTTCACAAGCTAAGATTAACATTAAGGTTGATCTGCACTCTGTGATATTGCTACTCAACGATGACGGTATTAAAGTAGCCACGCTTCAACTGGATTCTGCAAGTATCAATGTTGCTTTGGTCGCGTTGCGACTCCGATTTGCTGCTCAAATTGGTCAGCTGAGTCTACATGATGAGGTTAATACAAGTGCACAGCGTGATTCCATTTTGAGACAGCTGGTAAGCATTAAGGGAGACAACTTGGCTGATTTGAGATATGAAACATTTGATCCTGCTTCGTCCACTTCTCCTTATAATAGCTCAGTTTATTTTCGTGCCGGATCTCTTCAATTTAATATTGTAGAGGAACCTTTGACGCGACTTGTCAAGTTTGTGAACAAATTTTCTCAAATGAAGGCACTCTACGACACTGCAAGGCTAGCTGCCTTTCAGCAAGCCAATCAGATTGAGGATGCGAACAAGATTCACTTTGATATTCTTGTTTCTTCACCTATTGTGATAATTCCCCGCCTTGTTACGTTCTCAGATGAAGCACTTTGTGATGTCCTAGTTGCTCATCTGGGTGACATCTTTGCTCAGAACGAATACACAAAATTACCTAAGGATCCCGATGGACCCACTGTGAATCGGATAATCGCTGGTATAAGATCCATCAAGTTGTCTTCTGAAATACACCTAGAAGATGGAACTAACCAGCAGCTTCAGATGCTAGAAAATCTTGACCTAGCATTTGATATGTCTTATGCCGAGCCATTTTCGGGAATGAAGCGTCCTGAGATGATTGTTTCTGGATTTCTTTCTGAAGCCGACTTGAAGTTAACTGAGTTGCAATGCAAGTTTATTATGGACTCCAGCTCTGCGTTCTCGCGTATTTTTGCCGGTGATTCGCCTTTGGAAGACGAGGATATTGTGAAACTAGGTGAAGAGCTCGGCCTGCAAGATAATTTAAATGCTCTAGGGCTACTTCACTCAACACCCAAATCTGACCTTGATGTCAGCAAGGTTGATCTGTCTTTCGAAGCTAAAAAGTTGGCATTGTCCGTGTACAACCACACTTCAGATATGGGATCTGCCGATTTAGAAAGCCATGCTCTGTCTAGGATTTCTCTCAATAAGTTCAATGTTAAGTTTGAGATGAAGAGCAATGGTGACATTCTATCGTCTGCAAAAGTTGAATCATTGACAGTTCAGGACATCCGCGCCGACAACGAGAACAAATTTACAGAAATACTCCCTGCCTCTGATGGCGATGAGCAGTTTTTGTGTGAGGTTTCCTTAACTGGCTCTGAAATCAAAACGCTTAAAGCAAACCTTACTGTGAACAATCCAACGTTGATTTTGGCGGTGGACTATTTAGTCGCTCTCAAGTCTTTTGCTGATGCTGCTATTCCCGTTTCTCCGTCTGAGGAAGCATTGACTGAAGTACTCCCACCTGAGGATGATCCTAGTGTTGATTCCGATGATCTTTCTGTTACTCCACCTCCTACTCCTGCTAAAACTGCAGAAGTGAGTCTTGACCTTCTTGTGAAAGTTTCAAATGCTTCCGTAATCATTATTGCGAACACCAAATTAACAGATTCTGAGGCAATTGTTTTTAAAGTTGAGAGCGTTGTAGCATCTCAAGCAGAAGCTATGAAAATACAAATTGGTAATGTGGGCATGTTTCTTTGTCGAATGAATACATTTACTGAGAACAGACTTCGACTCATCGATGACTTTTCATTTACTGCTGTTATGGATACCCGGGGTTCATCTAAGGACTCAGAAATCGCAAAGGTTGATGTTTCTTGTGACGCCCTTGTTCTTCGTCTTTCCTTACGCGAAGTATTGATGGCTCTCGACATTTTCCAGAAGGCGTCTTCTCTTTCTGCTGACTCCTCTCAGATCGCACCAACTGAACGACCCGAGTATTCTCAGTTTTCTAAGAAGGCATCTGCCAAGAGTATTACTACTAAGAGCATTACAACTTCGCCAACAGCCGTAACAGGTCAGTCCAGAAATGCCCGGAGAAAATCCAGCGTTGCAAGACGCACTAGCGTGACTAGTTCAAATTGTTCACAAAGATTGTTGGCCGAGTTTGATGGGCTCCGTTTTGTCATGATTAGCACTACTCATGAACTCCCAATGCTCGACATGTTTGTGAAACCTTTTACAGTTACGGCCCGCAACTGGTCTGCTGATTTATTTATGAATACGTCATTCCAAACCTTTGTTAATGTCTACAATTACGAAAAATCTGCTTGGGAACCGTTAATTGAGCCATGGGGATGTGATCTAACGGCTTCTCGCGAAGGTATTAAGACTGCTGTCAAGCTTACATCGGACAAAATGGCGCAGGCTACTTTGACTTCACAAACCATTGGGATCATCGGCAGAGCTGTCAACTATCTATCTCTTTCTGAGGACGTGGACTTCCTAAGCAAGCCTAGGGGAGAATCATCTCTTTATCGCATCATAAACCAAACTGGTTTTAACTTAGAAGTGTGGGCTGACGATACTGATGCTATCAAGAGCAATCCAACCACCGTCCAGCAAAATCAGGAAATACCCTGGAGCTTTGTTGATTGGCACAAGTTGAGAGACAACTTGAGTACAGACTCTCAAAAGGTTGATCTTGGCGTAAACCTTTTGGGATCTTCATACCATCCTATAAGAAAAATTTCTGTTTCTAGTGTCGGATCTCAGTTGTTCACTCTTCAGTCTGAATCTAACCGAGCTGGGCACCAGCTCATGTGTGAAATTGTTCTTGTCAATGATGTCAAGAAAATTATATTGCGATCTCCTTTGAAATTCACCAATAAAACCAAGGTTGCAATAGAAATAGGAACCGATATTGGTGGCGCGAATCCTCGTATTTGGAGAGTGGAGCCGAAACAGTCTCAATCTATTCCTGTCGATCACTCCTTTGACAAACCCGTATATGTTCGTCCAGACGCGCAGGTTGGTTTTGGATGGACTGAAAATCCAATTCATTGGCAAAACTTACTTAAAGGCCCTAGATCTGTTTCATGTCCTTCGAACAACAAGAGCACTTCCATCAACTATTACTATCGTGTGTTTGCCCGCTATGACACGATTAATCCGGGTGCTCATATAAATCCTAGTATGAATATTGTTCTGGCGCCACCTGTCGAAGTTCACAATCTTCTTCCCTTTGACATCTCTTTTCGCATCTACGATAAAAGCGCTGGAAAAGACTGGAGTAACACTTTGAAGCAAGGCAAAAAGAGTGCTATTCATATTGTTGAGCCATCCAGATTATTATTAATGAGTGTAAATCCTCAGAATAGCGGATTTAACTGGTCAGAGTTTGCCGTCATTAATGCTCCTCCTGGTGGTGATTTTAATAGAGAAACTAAGCTACTAACCCGGTCAGATGAGGGCCAAAAACTGGCACTTCGGTTGAACTACCTGGATGACAAGACTAAAGGCGTTTCATGTAAGGTTCAAGTTTACTCTCCCTACTTAATCTTGAACAAGACTGGGCTGGATGTCAAGATTCAGTCCAGATTTACCTCTTGTGTGTCTCATGTTCAAGACTCCCAGGCTGTCAATGCTCCGGATTCTTCTGTCAAATTCAGTGCCCCAAAAATGTGGTCTTTCGAAAGTGATGCCAGGGGTAACCGGGCAAACATTCAAATTGGAAAATCCAAGATAAGTGGACCCCTCAGCTTTGATACCCTTGGAAAGGATTCCGAGGTCGCACTTCCTTCCAGCTCACAAGACTCTACGATTTATGCAGGTTTGCATATCAGCGAAGGTGCTGGAAAGTATTATCTTACCAAAATTGTCACTTTAACGCCTCGATTCATCATTCACAATAAACTAAAAGCAGACATCTTTTTTAAAGACTCAGGATCAGCCAGTCCCATCTTGGTGAAACCCGGTGCTTTAAAGCCTCTTCACTTTTTGGCAAATAAAGATAAGAAACAGCTCTTAGCTTCATTTTCGGGCACTGCTTGGTCTTCTCCTTTTCCCATTGAGAATATCGGCCGCAACTACCTTAGAATGTACAAGAACGACACTGATTATTCCCTCCTCCAAATCAGCGTTCTTCTTGAGGATGCAACGCTTTTTTTGCACATTGAAGACGCCAGCACAACATGGCCTTTTTCTATTCGCAACTTTACGGAACACACATTCAAAGTGTATCAGTCAAATCCATATATCGATGAAACTGGAGTTGAAACACAACATGAAAATCCGTTTACGCCTATTGAATATATGATAACCCCAAAAAGCGTGATGCCATATGCCTGGGATTTCCCTGCAGCTCCTTTAAAAGAGCTTGTTTTCACTATCAACGGAAATGAACGGCGAATACTGCTGGCTGAGATAGGTAATCTACAGCCCATGAAAATTGATGACTCCGCTGTAATTGATCTAAATGTTGTTGCTGACGGTCCCACTCAAACGCTTGTGATTTCCGACTACGATGAATCTATGAGTCTGTACACGGTTGAAACCAATTCTTCGCGGGCAAGTGTGGCCCAACCTAAGCAAGAGGACGAGGGCCCAGTGTCACTGTCCATCCTTGTCATTATGGAAGGAATTGGATTATCCTTAATCAATAAAGAAATGCAAGAGCTGTGTTACGCTGCTGTACGTGGCTTTGAACTTCAGTATCGTGTTTCAGAAGTTTATGAAACTATCACGACTAAAATAAAATGGCTTCAGATCGACAATCAGATTCAAGGGGGGATGTTTCCCATTCTCCTTTATCCTAGTGTCTTGCAACAGACTAGCAGGGAGTTGATGGAACACCCAACTTTCTCCGGCTCTATCTCCAAAGTGCGTGATGATAGCCATGGTGTGCTTTATATCAAATATGCCACGGTTTTACTCCAGCAGTTAACAATCCAGCTTGATGAAGAGTTTTTGTTTGCGTTAATTGACTTTTCTAATTCTTACGAAACTTCTGCTCACCATAACAAAGATATTCTTTGCCAGCCTGAGCTTGAGATTCCAGAACCTATTAAGGATGCGGCTGGATCAGATCTTTATTTTGAAGTACTTCATATCCAGCCTGCTCAATTTGATATTTCATTTATGAGGAATACTGAACGAAATACTCCAGCCGAAGAAGAGGATCAAGCTGCTGCCGGTAGTCCTTTAATGTTCATCTTCAATGTTTTAACTATGGCGTTAGGGAACATCAACGACGCGCCCGTAAGGCTAAATGCTCTTCTGATAGAAAACGTGCGAACCCCTGTGCCTCTGTTGGCTCAATCTATTACTACGCACTATCGTCAAGACTTCTTTCATCAAATTCACATGATTCTTGGGTCCGCAGATTTCTTGGGCAATCCTGTTGGCCTGTTTAACAACATGAGTTCTGGGTTCATGGATTTGTTTTACGAGCCCTATCAGGGATATATTATGCATGAAAGTCCCACAGAATTTGGAGTTGGCCTTGCAAAGGGTGGCATCAGCTTCATGAAAAAGTCAATTTTTGGTATCAGTGACAGTGTGACAAAATTCACGGGAAGTATTTCTAAAGGACTAAGTGCTGCTACGATGGATCAAGCCTACCAACAACGACGTAGCGTTAGAAAATCTAGGAATCGCCCCAGTCACGCTTTGAACGGGGTTGCGTCTGGAGCCAATTCCTTTATTGATGGAATTACTGCTGGTATATCCGGGCTAGCACTGTCACCAATACAAGGTGCAGCTTCAGGTGGCGCAGTAGGATTTTTCAAGGGGCTTGGAAAAGGATTTATTGGACTGCCTACCAAAACTGCAATTGGGGTTTTAGATATGGCCAATAACGTTAGTGAAGGTGTACGAAACTCTACTACACTTGATCCACACACTATCAATCGAACCCGCCCGCCTCGATTCATTGCTCGAGATGGTATCGTGAGACCATACAATTTCAGTGATGCTGAAGGTCAGAATTTGCTAAGGAATGTCAATCAGGGACAATTTGTTAAAGATAAATATGTGTGCAGCTATACGCTTGCTGGTGATGATAAAGTGGTCGTGGTGTCTTACTCCAGAATCATTCTGGTTAACACCCGTAGTTTGACGACGGAGTGGGAAGTCCGCTTCGAGGATCTTCAAACTATCATCATGGAGCGCACGGGACTAGCACTGGTGCTACGTGGAGGAGTACAGGGTCCGTTTGTACCTATCCCTACGGCTCAAAGTCGTAGCTATATGTACAAGGAACTTGGAGTTGCCGTTAATGACTTCAACAAGAGGTTCCAGGTTTCTTCATCTTTAAACAAAGGGGAATGAAGGGAATAATAAACTTTGAATATTTCAATACAATAGTAATTTTTTACGATTGCTGGGTATACACGTCTAAATGCAACTTTGATACCGTAGCCCAAGGCGTGGGGACTAAATTGGAGCGAAATATCAAAGTTGCTGTGTAAGTTTCTTAACCATGTTTTGTAAAAAAGTCGAAGGGATTTGGAGGAATATTCTTACTTGTGTATGTGGAAGTCATTTGTCATTTTTTAACTGTTGGATAGCATTGTGGCACAAGAACATGCACGCCTGTAAGCGCTGACTTCCACTTCAGGGTTTAACTTGGCAGGTTATTCAGAGTTTTTAAAAGAGATCCACATTGAAGGCTAGACGTAAAGAACAAAAGAAAAAAAAGCAATGATGAACCGGAAGGTCAGTGACAGACAGGGGCGAGAGGAATAATCGATAAGAGTTCCAGAAGCCAACTAGTATTCATCTGGCTTTTCTATTTTTTTACTCTACTATACTAGCAAAGCAAGCTGGGAATTTTAATGATCGTGAAATTGAATTTGTATTGGAAGGCGGTAATTATCAAGAGGCTACTTGGGCTATCTTGCTTAGAACCTGACATTTATAAAGACATTAACACATCTAACACTATCATGCAAACGGGACAATAAACAGACTAACAAAAAAAGACTGAATTAAATTAATATTTTCACGACATAAGTGAGATACCTTGCTTCTATTGACACTGAGAAATAGCTAATGATAATATAAATTTGTTTATTGTCCTGTTTAAGTGACACCACTAATGACTACATAAACATAAAATGAGATTTGAACCAAAACTTGTCCAATATAGAAATCTATTGCTTAAAATAATCGGTGTTTCACGTGTTGTTAAATATCCCTAATGGACAATTGAGGCTTTCATTACCAAAAAAAAGGAAGATTGTGCCACTATACCTTGCTCTCTTGTTAAGAAATTCCGTAAGGCATTATCAAGGCAAAATGGAGAAACACATACAAATTCAAATAAAAAATACATCTTCATTTTCCTACCAGATAGATATATTTTTGTCCGATCAATCGGCTATACGCTAAATAAGAAACAACACCAAACTTTCACAATGAGAAAAAAACAAAATTGAGACAAAATTCCAGATTCAACCCCACAAGATTGTGTTCATTCTTTTTATTCAGCTGGCTTTCACCAGCGTTGCTATCACACCTTAGTGAAACCCAATCAAAATGAATACAATAAATATATTTTTGCCCCGTTAATAGGCTTTAACGCCAGACAAAAACCAATATTAAACTTTCACACTTGTAAGGAGACGAAAATAAATTAAAGACCCAGATTCAGCACCTACAAGACCGTATTCGCCACAAAAGGCAAATATTAATCTTTCAAACGGTCTAAGTCGTAGCGATATACTTACAAATGTAACTCTTATGTAAGAAATACGGTCTGAGTTACTATACGAGTTAGTTCGTATTTCTCAATGCTTTGATTAGCGTTTATTAATGATTGCAATTACTCTTCTCGCTGTTACCTCTCTTTTCTGGTTAGCTCTTCGTTATCTGAGCCGTCATACGTTCTTATCCGAGAACCTCTGGTTTTGTATCTGCTCGCGATACCCGCGAGACAGTCT